>NW_020869276.1:268494-275994 GCF_003789085.1 Penaeus vannamei | reverse complement strand
TATTACTGTCATCAATATATATTATAATATTGGTGATAGTAAAGGCTGTGAAAACGAACATTCTTATAGTGAACATGTTACTACCGCAACTACTTATACTAATCTTTCTAAAATATGAATTACTATAATCCATCAACATCATAATATTAGGATTGGTAAAGCCTAATATCAAATATTCTTATAATGAGAATTAGACCAATTAACATTAATACGAACACGGCACAAATGACACTTCCCAGAATGAACCTTTTCGAAACACGTGTCAAAGTAAAAACGGCAATAACAGTAGTAATCATATATATATACATTTACATATATATATATACATGGTAACAAACCTCCTCCTGTGATTGGTGGTGTCGCTGTTGTCATTCCTGTGGAAACATCACTCTGTCAGACACCAAAAGTTGGAATGCTTGAAGAGAGGTGGAAGGGGTAGGAGGGAGGGGGGGTGATAGCCAGAAGAGTAGCACAGTGATGAGATATAAATATACATGGAGAGAAAAATACAAGTTGTTAGACACTCTTGTTAAATATATAATTGTAACAATTAGAATGATGATAGAACCAATAATAATTATTATCATAATTATAATAACAGGTGAAAAAAACTGAAACAACAAAGGGGTGAAACAACTTGCATCTTTCAAGAAAAGAAATATCTACTAAACTATGTCTTTGGACAGACAGTCGAAGAAATGAAGGCAAAATTACTAATATATTGTTGGATTTGTCAAAATCTTATTGTATTTCACATTGCTATTTTATCTGCATAAAATGTATTTAATTTTAAAAATTAGGTCCTGAGTTTAGTTTTAGTTAGATTAATTGTATTCTGTATTTTTTTTCTTTTTTTTAGGAAATAAGAAAATTAAATGTTCTATTTTATAACTGTACCAGGTTGTTAAACAATATAAATAATAAAACCAGGTTTTTCATTTGTAAATGATAATGGCGTGCAGGTATAAACATGTATGTATGTTTATCCAATAAAACTATTTATTTCTCTCCATACTTTTCCAAAGCTTTAAATGCTTGTAATGACATTTGTACATTTATTGCCATCTGCTCATAAATTTCCTGGTGGCAGCACCGACGTGGGTGTGAATGTATGCCATTGGATTTTTGGCTTCGATTTGTGTTTTCTTTTTGTGTACTTATTAGTTCTTGTGTGGAGATATATCTACTGTCTCCCTTCACCACCGTAAGTCTCCTCTACTGTTGGCTTTTGCAACAGTAGATTCTAACTACCAAAAGCCTTCACCAGTGTAAGTCAAATCTACCATCTAATTTTACAGTGGTAGATTGCAAGTACTACCAGCCTTCACCAAATGAGGTCAAATCTACTAACTGTTTTTACAAGTTTACAGTGTTTTGTCTCTACTACCCAGCCGTCACCAACCTTGACCCTAAATTACATTCCCCGTCACCCATTTGGACTTTGTCTAGCGTTGCCTCCACCTTGCCTGGTCTCTACAGGGACCAGACACTAACTACATCGGCTTTCGTGTGACTCCGTCTGAGGATGTGCAAGTCTCCCTAAAACGCTTTCCTTCTGATCGGAGGCATCTTGGGTGATATGAGTTGACAACCAAGTCTCTGGCACAGCCTTCTTTGTCAACAATACAGCTGTAGTGGACAACCGTGCGACTACAGCGTCCTCAAAAACATGACACTATAGTGTTCACTAAGCAGCCAGTGAACAGTTCACTCCGCCTGATTAAGCTCTCAGGGTTTTCAGTTCAGCTGTACAAGTGTGCACACTCTCCTCGTCAACAAGTCGCGTTAGCCTTCGGTACTCTCAACAGATGCAGTATTGATACAGCGTTGTATGAACATGGCCAGTCTACAGGTATTGCGTCCTCGGTAATGTTATTTGTCCACGCAGTACGGCTCCAGGCGGCAGAGCCCGTCCGGTGCCTGAGTTGTGAGTGTGTGAGCCGAAGCCGAGGCCGCTGTGCTGTAAGTCCGGCGCCGACCCACTCGGATACGCGGTGTTCTGTCACGTGACTTTTTTTAGGGGGGAAGGGCAAAGCATCCGAAACAAGGACCCACCTGTGCTGCCGGTGGAGCCTCTCCGAAGCCCTCCTCCTCCGAAGCCTCCTCCAGATCCTCCGAAGCCTCCTCCGCTTGATCCTCCAGAGCCTCCGAAACCTCCGCCTCCTCCACCGAAGCCTCCACCTCCCCCTGAGCCTCCGAAGCCTCCTCCTCCTCCTCTCCTCCTCCTCCAGAGCCTCCGCCAAAACCTCCTGAACCTCCGCCGAAACCTCCAGAGCCTCCACCGAACCCTCCTCCTCCTGTGCCTCCGCCGAAACCTCCTCTCCTGAACCTCCCAAAGCCTCTCCCCCTGAGCCTCCGCCAAATCCACCTCCTCCTCCTCCTGAACTTCCACCAAAGCCTCCTCCCCCTGAGCCTCCGCCAATCCACCTCCCCTCCTCCCTCCTCCTCCTCCTCCTGAACCTCCTCCTGTGCCTCCACCGAAACCTCCTCCTCCACTTCCTCCACCAAAACCTCCTCCTCCACTTCCTCCACCAAAACCTCCTGAACCTCCGCCGAATCCTCCGCCAGTAGAACCTCCAGTGCCAGTGCCTCCAGTGCCTGTGTGCAACAGACCTTAGGAATGTGTTTTCCTTACAAGCAGCGAGTTCAGGAAGGTATTACACTATGCCAAAATTTACAATAGTTTCCCATATTAAACTTCGTGTTATTGTTCCGTTTTCTGTAGCGATTTAAAGCATGGCGGCACGATACGCTAAGAGCCTTTTTTCATGTTTTTTTTCAAAACAAACACATACAAATAAGAAAGAAAAGTAAGCGATTATCTTTCAAATAGTAGTTACAGAATATAATACTTGTAGTAATAGCTATGCTTAAAAAACAAATAATTACATTGTGACTTGTTTAAGAAAGTCAATATCTGACACTGAAAATCCTTATGAAATTCACTCACTGACATTATCATCATACTGCGTGACGGTTCTATTTCACACACGCAATAATGATAAGTGAACACGGCCGATTTCAGCATAGTGCGATACCCTCCTATAATATTCTCGTCTCTGAAGGAATTGACAAGTTTCCGCAAACTGGCAACTGACCCGTGTTTGAACTCAAATTTTAAAGAAAGTTATTGTTTTCTGTTTGTTTTTGTTTCGTTTGCTTTCGAGAGGGGGGAACTTGTTCATTTCCAACCACATGTAAGATATAAAAGAGTCAGTTATCAGTTTTTGGCATACATCGTAGAAAATATTAAGCCTCAAATATCAACAAACTACTTTAGATGAATTCTCAAGCAATCAACTGATACAAAACTACTATAAAAGGGCAATCCCAGAAAATAATATAGAAATATGAAGACTATCTGAAACTTATCATAGCACTGAAAGAAAACGTAAATACAAGAATCCCATAAACAACAGTAAAGCTAAAAATAAAGCTAAGCATACATATAAGAGAAAAATATATATCACTAAAGTCAAGAGTCCATTCTTTAATCTACAAGAGAAATATAATTGAAAAAGAATAATGATAAAAGTACTATTGTCAATAAAAAGGAAGGAAAGATTTAGCGAAAAAACAAAAGAAAACATATCTACTTTTAGATCCAAACTTTTACTTCGAGAAATCAATGCATATATCGTTTACTCAAGCAGTATTTAAGTTACTCTCTATTTCCTGCTTGTGTACAGGATTTGGGTCCAGTTAAACTATTAGGAAAAAATGGATTGTATTTGACTTTGAGGGGGGGATCAGTAATTTCCAAATCAGAAATTTTTCATATTATATTTGTAAATCTCTTAAGGAAAGCATGGTTAAATAATGAGTTTAACAATAATGTGACTTATTCATACTCAATAGAAAGACTAAGAACATATTTATAATTGTAATCAAACTCTAGGAGTGTTTATTTATAGATACAAAGGGGGGGGGGCTAGAGGGAACGACAAATACCTAAAGGGCGTGGCATTAAAAAAATAGAACCACTGATGTGAAGTAATTAATGATAATTTTACAAGGCATACTCTGATTTTTTCTATTTGTTATGTCAACACACTCAATTCCATAATTACGTGTATACTTTTTTAGTCTGTTTTTTCTCTGTAGTGTATATATTTTTTAGTCTCCTGTTCTGATCTCTCACTTACTCTCTCGCTCACTCACTCACTCACACTCTCGCTCTCTCTCACTCACTCACTTGCACTCGCTCTCTCACTCACACTCACTCACTCTCACACTCACTCACACTCTCACTCACTCTCACTTTCAAATACTCACTCACTCAAACTATTACTCTCTAATACTCCCTCTCACTCACACTATCACTCCCTCTCACTCCCACTCTCCCACATCATTATACTTCTACCCAGTCTCCTAAACAAAAAAATACTGATAAACAAATACAAATAAAAACGAAAATATACGAAATAATGAGAAAAAAACACCATTCTACACACCTGTATAATCAGTGCACTCCTTCTCGGCAAACATGGCACCGGAGCGGAACTGGAATGCGTTGTTTCCGGCGTTGGTGCCTGTGTCTCCGCTCAGGTAGCACTGGTCGCGGGGGGTGCCAGCCTGCATGGAGACAGCGGGAGATAAGGCTTGGGTTACGGTTATGATTAGTTGTTGTTTTTGTGTGTATGTGTTTTTCTGTGTTTGTGTTTGTGTGCATGTGCGTGTGCATGTGTATGTGTGTGTGTGTGTGTGTGTGTGTGTGTGTGTGTGTGTGTGTGTGTGTGTGTGTGTGTGTGTGTGTGTGTTGTGTGTGTGTGTGCGTGTGTGTGAGTTTGTGAGTGTGAGTGTGTGTGTGTGTGTGTGTGTGTGTGTGTGTGTGTGTGTGTGTGTGTGTGGTGTGTGTGTGTGTGCGTGTGTGTGAGTTTGTGAGTGTGTGTGTGTGTGTGTGTGTGTGTGTGTGTGTGTGTGTGTGTGTGTGTGTGTGTGTGTGTGTGTGTGTGTGTGTGTGTGTGTGTGTGAGTGTGAGTGTGAGTGTGAGTGTGAGTGTGAGTGTGTGTGTGTGTGTGTGTGTGTGTGTGTGTGTGTGTGTGTGCGTGCGTGTGCGTGTGCGTGTGCGTGTGCGTGTGCGTGTGCGTGTGCGTGTGCGTGTGAGTGTGAGTGTGAGTGTGCGTGTGAGTGTGCGCGTGCGCGTGCGTGTGCGTGTGCGTGTGTGTTAACTTGTTTTGGGGTGTTTATGTATATTTATTTATTTATTCATTATTATTAATAGTATGTGATCACTCGGTATTACTATATATGGCATCTATTTTTTTATATGTACATTTTCAAACAAAATCAAAGCTTACATCTTGTGTAATATATAATAAAATCAAATGGTAAAATAACAATAATAACAATCATCATAATAAAGGCCAATAATAATAATGGGAGTAACGATAAAACTAAGAACAACAACAAACCAAGTCCAAAAAATAAACAAAACAACACAAACATATCAACCCCCCCCCAAAAAAAAAAAAAAAAAAAAAAAAAAAAAACAGAACCAATAGCAGATCTCACCGCACTCATGAACGAAAACGCACGGCAGTTGAATTCCTTTTCGACGTCACATGCACGCATACACTCTTCGTTACTGAAAGCGGTCACTGTCTTCGTTGTGTAGATGAGGAAACGGTCACGCTGATCGTTCGTGTAGCGGCACCCGGATGGCTCTGGATTCACGGAGGAAAGAGAAAGAAACGGGGAGAGAAAGGGAAACTATGTTAGTTCGATTTCTGGATTTCTTTTTTTTCTTTCTTTTTTCTTCCCTTGTCTTTTTTCTTCTTTTTGAGGGACGATGTTTTTTATTCTATCTGATTTTTTTTTAGGTGTACATTTACCTTGCACATATTAAGAAATATAGAATGATAAAATGGTATTGATTACAAAGGCAACAAATATAATCATAGCTTGTGATATCCAGTATTACTGAAAGAGCGAAAAATAGAGAGACAGCGAAAATGAGAGAGAGAAAGAGAGAGAGAGAAAGAGAGAGGGAGAAAGAGAGAGAGAGAAAGAGAGAGAGAAGAGAGAAAGAGAGAAAAAGAGACAGAGAACCACCCCATCCCTTAGAACCCTACATATATACACGTACTGGGCGCGCACTGGTTCTCCATGTAGTCCACGTTGGGGGCGGCCTGGAACGACGCCGGGGCAGAGAACCGGTTCTGATCCGACACCCGACAGAGGCGCCGCGAATACTCGTAGCTAGCTGAACGGCAGACGAAACGACGCTCGTCCAGGCACTTCTCCATGCACTCGGATTTGCTGGAAGGGAGGGAGGGTGAACATTTTTGGGGGATGGCTGGGGAGAGGGAGGGAGGGTGAATATTTTTTGGGGGGAGAGTGAAACATTTTTGGGGATGGTGGGGAGAGGGAGGGAGGGTGAATATTTTTTGGGGGGAGGGTTTTGGGGGATGGTTGGGGGAGGGGGGAGGGTGAATATTTTGGGATGGTTGGGAGGGAGAGGGTGAATAGATATTTTTTTGGGGGGGAGGGTTTTGGGGGATGGTTGGGGAGAGGGAGGGAGGGTGAATATTTTTTGGGGGGAGGGTTTTGGGGGATGGTTGGGGAGAGGGAGGGAGGGTGAATGGTTGGGGAGAGGGAGGGGGAGGGTGAATATTTTTTGGGGGGGAGGGTTTTGGGGGATGGTTGGGGAGAGGGAGGGAGGGTGAGGGGGAGGGTGGGGTGTTAAGGGAGGGAGGGTGAATGGCTTTGGGGAGAGGGAGGGAGGGTGAATATTTTTTGGGGGGGAGGGTTTTGGGGGATGGTTGGGGAGAGGGAGGGAGGGTGAATGGGGGGGAGGGTGAACATTTTATGGGGGGGAGGGAGGGGGGGATGGTTGGGGAGAGGGAGGGAGGTGAATATTTTTTGGGGGGAGGGTTTTGGGGGATGGTTGGGGAGAGGGAGGGGGGGTGAATGGTGGGGAGAGGGGGAGGGTGAATATTTTTTGGGGGGAGGTGAACATTTGGGGGGATGGTTGGGGAGAGGGAGGGAGGGTGAATATTTGCGGGGGCGCGGGGGGTTTGGGTGGGGGAAGGTGAATTTTTAGTTTGGGGTTAGGTGGGTTGGGTAGAGGGAGAGGTTTGTTTGAGAAACAAACAAACTAAAACACCCGCAAAAACGACGCTCCAACCCCAACAAACCTGATGCCACTGTAGGTGTCCCTCTCCTGGCCCCGGAGCTCGTAGTTTGGCACTCTCTCGTAGGTCCAGCGAAGGCCACATCCGCCACCTGGTGCCAAGCGAGAGGGTCAGAGGGTCAAAAAATTTTTTTTTTTCTTTCTTTCTTTCTTTCTTTTCATTTGTATCTTTTCCATGCTATTTATTTTTGTTTTTTTTACTTTGCTTTTTTCTTTTCATTATATCAAACTACTCCAAACTACTATAAACTACTCCAAACTACTCCAAGCGACTCTGAACTACTCCAAACTACTCCTCCTAAACACCGCCCTCGAAGTAAGCGACGCCACTGGAGGTCCTGAGGTTCGTAGGGGCGTCAGCGGCC
>NW_020869276.1:255994-263494 GCF_003789085.1 Penaeus vannamei | reverse complement strand
GCCGCCTCCGATTCCTCCACCACCGCCTCCAGTTCCTCCTCCGCCGCCTCCAATTCCTCCTCCTCCTCCACCACTTCCTCCGCCAAGGCAGTCTCTCTCAAAAAAGATGGTGCCTGGCCGGTTCTGTTTAGCAGCTTCACCACCGCCGGAAACTGCATGGAACGTTTATGGGGTTAAAAAACGTTTCATACTTTCATCATTCATCTATAATTTACCCATTCACCCGATTATATAATTACCAGTCCCTTTAAATATCTATTAATTTAGCTACTTATCTATTTATTAACCTATCTATGCATTTATCAACATATTTACTTTTATCTTCATTAATTGATTAATTTCGTCAATTATCTTTTTCAATAACTCTCATTCCAAGGATATATCATATTTCTACTAATTCTGTCTGTATTTAATTCCGTATCTTTCCTCTGAAGGTTCAAATGCTACCATAATCCTTTAAACACGCACAGACATACAAATGCATTCTCAAACATAAGCAATAAGACACACGCAAACACACACACAGGCAACTGCAAAAACAAAATCAACAAATAGAATACTTCTAAATCATTCCGTCCCCATTAAAAATAAGTAAATGAATAGATGAATAAAATAATCTATTCATTTACTTAATTTATTCAGGTACTTAAAGATAAGTAAATAAATGCATAAATACATCAGATCATGAAAAATGAATTGCAAACGAACTTACTTGTATCATCTCCAGAGAGGAAGCACTGAGAACCGGTTGGCCTGAAGGCAAGAGAGCGGCAGTTGAAAGACCTGTAATTTGTACATTCTCTCTGGCACTGTAATTCCGACACTACATTCTCAACAGTGACGTCCAGGTATGTTGGGTAGGCACTGTCAGTACGTTGGTAGGGGCAGGTATCATCCACTGTGAAAAAAGAGGTAGATGTGATTAGACTAGGATTTTGCATTTTTTTTTTTTTTTGGTTTTGCCTGTGGTTAGTATTCTTAACATAATTGTAGTGTTCTCGTCATTTCTGCTTATACATATATATGTTGTTGGGTTTAAGAGTATCACTGGTATGGTTAATATTAATAATCTGATATTTTTTGTTATTTTCATCATTGTCTTTATCATTGCCACCACCCTCATCACCATCACGGCCATCACTATCGCCATTATCATCACCAATACCACCATCTCACGCCATCACTATCATCATCACCACCACCTATATCACCATCACCCACCCCCATCACCACAATCACCATCCTCATCCTCCATCTACTCACCTGGGACGCACTGGTTCTCGAGGTATTCCACCGTCGGCGACACAGAATCCACGAAATCCAATGGGGACGACCTCCTGTCTCTTCTGCTCAGGCGACAGGTGAGTTCCGTGCTGTCGTACTCCGCGGATCGGCACTGGAAGGCGGTCTCTTGCAGGCAGCGCTGAAGGAGGGTGGAGACTGTTAGTGTTTTTTCTTCTTTTTTATCGAGTAATGAGGAAAAAAAGGGTTGAAAGGAGAGGTGTAGTTTGTGATATATATATATATATATATATATATATATATATATATATATATATATAGAGAGAGAGAGAGAGAGAGAGAGAGAGAGAGAGAGAGAGAAGGAGAGGGGAGGGCACTAGTTACTTTGGAAAGGGGAAGGAGGGAAAGGGAGGATGGAAGGTTGTGTTAGAGATGGAGAAGATCTATCTAATTTCTTAACAAAACCTAGTAAAATGAATTGGAACATAATAAGAGGGGAACAATAAATAGTGACATTACAGTCCATGTGGTTTCAGCACCTGATGAGGAAAAAAACTCGACCGAAACGTCAGGACATATTACTGTTTAAGTTATCGCATCTTACCTAAATCGTCTTGGTATATTTTTAAGAAAAGAAAAATAGGAAGAGAAGGAGGGAGAAAGTAAGAAGTGAAAGAAGGTTAGTCCTTATTCAAAAAAACATTAATCGTTCCTTTCTTTGCATAGAATACGTTTTATTTCATTTGTAGAGGTATATATTTTATATGAATGGAGAAGAAAAGGAAGAAGTATAAGAGGAAACTGGTGAATTGGAAGAAGGGAAGAAGAGAAACTACAAGAGGTAGAAAACCTGGAGGAAGAAAAAATATAATGATAGAAAGTGAGCGAAAGGGAAGAGGGGAAGAGGGAAATAAAAGACAAAAGAATAGAAAAAGGAAATTAAGGGATTAATGTTAACAGATTACCTCCAATTATCGAATTACAAACTGAAGTCTCTTACATCATTTATCTTTATTCCTATTTATTTTTTATTTTCTATTTTTTTTTTATTATTTTTTTTTTTGCCAAACATTGGTCCTCTTCTCTTTCCTTTTCTTTGTTTTTACTCTATTATTGTCCTCTTCATCTTTCCCTCTTTTCCCTCTTCCTCTTTTTTTTTCCTTTTCGTCTTTCCTTTCATCTTTCTACCCCCCCTTTCCCCTACCCCTCTCCGCCCTTACTCTTCCCCTCTCCCTCTTCCCCCTTCCCCCCCCCCCATCCCCTTACTCTACCTCCCCTAACAAAACAAACTAACCGAAAAAAGATAAACGTATATATTAAAAAAAAAAAAAACACTAATAATAAAATAAAATAAAGATAAACGTATATATTAAAAAAAAATAATAATAAATTTTAAAAGATAAACATATATTAAAAAAAACAATAATAATACAATAAAAAGAATAAATGTATACATTAAAAAAACAATAATAATACAATAAAAAAGACAGAAATAAATAAAAAACCCAAGACTCACCTCAATACAATCCCTACGACTCTGGATGAGATTGTAAACCTGATCGTCCAATCCTCGCAGCTCTTTCCCAATCACTCGCTCGAACTGCCACGTGCGGCCTCGGCACTGACCGGGCAGGGTCGCTGGAAGAACGCAGAACATGAGAGAACACAAAACATAACGTGGGAAATGAACGTGAAATAAAGAACATGAGAGAACACAAAAGATAACGTGGGAAATGAACGTGAAATAAAGGAAGAAGATAACGTAGAACATGAGAGAACACAAAAGATAACGTGGGAAATGAACGTGAAATAAGGAACAGATGAACAAAATGTATTACGTGGCTGATGAACATGAAGTAAAGAACGGAAGAACAAAATGTACAACGTGGTAGATGAATGTGAAATAAAAAACAGAAAAGAGATAACGTAGCTGAAGAATGTGGAAGATGAACAGAATAGAACAAAATAGATGAAATGGCAGATGGACGTTAAATATAGAATTGTAGAATATTATAGAATGTGGATGAAAAAAACAGAAGAGAAAGAAATGAAGAACACTAGAGAACAGAATGAATAACACGGTAGATGAACAGAAAATGTAGAAATATAGAATGATATGGGAAATGTAGAAAGAACAGCAGAGAACAAAATTTATAACACACTACATGAACATGAAATATAGAATGCTGTAGAATGAGGCAGATAAATAAAGAACATTTAGGAAATAATGTTTTTAACAAAAGAACAGGTAAAGAACACAGCTGGTGAACGTAGAATACAAAAATATAGAATAATGTTAAAAGATGGAAGAAAAGAACAGAACAAAATACTTAACAAAATGACAATTAAGAACACGGTAAATGAACGTGAAATATATAACACGTGAAGAATAATATATAATATATTAAAAAAGACAAAGCTAAGCAAAAAAAGCACCAGAGAACACCAGAAAACCAAATAACTACCCCCCCCCAAAAAAAAAAAAATCTCTATCTCCAACGTCCATGACAGACAGACCTCCATAAACAAAAATATATTTAAAGATAAAAAACAAAATTCACAAGCGGCTTGTTTATTAAAATTGTGCGAGGCCCGACCCAAAGAATATTCGTATACTTGACATACATAAATAAAGAAATAAAGGCATATTTATCACTCTAGACATGCATATCAACCCGGCAAATAGATGGTTAAATATATATCTATCAGATATATAGACAGATATGCCTTTATTTCTGTATCTGCATTTATGAAAACTCATTGGGTCGGGCCTGGCACATTTCAACAAACCGGCTGAAGGAGTCAAAGCCTCACCTCTCACGCAGATCTTCTCGAAATAACTCTTCCCCGGCGATTCGACAATGTCTTGAACTCGACCTTGAGTGTTTCGGTCGAGTTTGAAGCAGCGGGTGTTGATGTAGTCGACAGCGAAGGCGGGGCACTCACCCGAGTCGTCCATGCATTGCCGTGCGCATTTCTGGGGGAAGGATGCGGGGGTTAGAGAAGGTGGATGGGTGAGAAGGTGTGATAAAGGATGGAAGAAAGGGGTGAAGGGAGAAAGGAGGACGTGGTAGATGAACCACGGAAGAAGAAGGGAGAGTTAGAGTTGGGAGATGGGTGGGAGAAGTGATAAAGGAAGGGAGAAGGGGGACCTTTGGAATCGTCCTTGCATTGCCGTGCGCATTTCTGGGGGGAATGCGAAGGTTAGAGAGGGCGAATGGGTGAGAAGGTGTGATAAAGGAAGGAAGAAAGAGGTGAAGGGAGTATGGAGGAAGTTTGGGTAGGAGGGTGGGAGAAGTGGTAACGGAAGGGAAGAGGAGGAAATTTGGCTAAGAGGAGAGAGAGAGAAGGGGAGAAGTGGTAAAGAGCAGAATGAAGGGGGAGAAGGAAAATTTGATAAAGAGGAGGGGTGGGAATGGGTGGAAGGATGGGAAAAGTGGTAAAGAAAGAAAGGAGAAGGGAAATTTGGTAAAGAAGAGGGACTGTTGCGAATGGGGGGGTTAGAGAGGGGGAAGGGCGTGAAGTAGTGAAGGAATGTAGAAGAGAGAGAGAGATGGAAAATTTGATAAAGATTGAGAGGGGAAATGCGAGAAATAAAATATAAAAGTATCATTAGGTATTTCAAACTTGAAAACAACCTGCGTGTTTTTTTCTTTCTTTCTTTCTTTCTTTTTAAGATCTAAAAATCCTTTTGGAATCAGTCTATTCATATCAAGACCGCCCACGTGTGACGTCACAAGGCCCGTCTGTTTTGTGAGATTGAAACGCCTCTAATATCACAGAAAACAAATGAATATTAAAATTTAAACAAATAAAATTAAACAAAATTTAAATAAATAAAATTGAACATAAAATTTAAGCAAATAAAATTAAACATAAAATTTGAACAAATAAAATTAAACATAAAATTTAAACAAATGAAATTAAACATAAAATTTAAACAAATAAAATCAAACATAAAATGTACACAAATAAAATCAAACATAAAATTAAGACAAGTAAAGTTCTCATTTTGTTCATTATTACTCGAAAACACCACATTTCTCGATCACATATACCTATCAAATCTGAAAATCAATATGAAAAAGCAAAGCGAAACTGAAATATCGGAAACCCTTCAGAAGTGATACTCGACTCCGACAAAAATTTGACGGAAAATGGACAGAATTTTAACAATGGATTCTTTGACCCCGCCTGACCTCTGAAATGCCTCCTGGAGATGTATCCAGGTTGTAGAGCGATTCTCTGGCTGTCCTCACGGTCTGACCTGTGATCTTCTCGTAGATGATCGTTCCCTGGTCGCGCTCGCACTGACCTGGTGGGAAATGAGGTCAGGTCAGAGGTGAAGGATCAAGGAGTATGCATTAAATCATTCTTAAATTATCTTTATTGTTGTTTTAGTTCATTTAATCTCGATATAAGTCTTTTGATTTTGTTTGCATTAAATCATTCTTAAATTATCTTCATTGTTAGTTTAATTTAGTTTATTTTGATATGTTGATTTTGTTTGTCTTCTTAAATTATATGTTCTTATTTTTGTTAATTTTTTTATATGTCTTTTGATTTCGATTGTATTATTACCTATCAATAAATTATATCACTGTTGTATTGTATTACATTTCACAATTATTAGCCCGCTTTAATATGTCTTTATTTCTACAAGTGTAAGTAGTGTGTATGTGCTTGTTTGCGTCTTTGTGACAGTGTGTGTGTGTGTGTGTGAGTGAGTGAGTGAGTGAGTGAGTGAGTGAGTGAGTGAGTGAGTGAGAGTGAGAGTGAGAGTGAGAGTGAGAGTGAGAGTGAGAGTGAGAGTGAGTGAGTGAATGAGTGAGTGAGTGAGTGAGTGAGAGAGTGTGTGAGTGAGTGAGTGAGTGAGTGAGTGAGTGAGTGAGTGAGTGAGTGAGAGTGAGAGTGAGTGTGTGTGTGTACTACATACAAGTACACCCATCTGCGTGTATATGCTGCATCTACGTAACCTTATCCTCGTGTACAATTACTTACTGACTGTACACTGCTTCTCCCCTGTTACAACTCCAGCCTTGATGGGTAGTACAGTCTTGTTGAGTGACACAGAATCATCACCAGAGAGATAACACCTTTGGAGAAAATATTGACTGTTATCAAAGAGTGAAGAACATATATGTATAACTTTTCACATCTGGTTCTTTACCTGTACGGAATAATCGTACGGTTTCTAAAAAAAAGAAAATAGTCACATATATGTATATCTTTTCACATCCCGTTCCTTAATTGCACGGAGTAGTCACATGGTTTCTAAAAAAGAAAAAAATAGTTATCAATTTCCTGCAAGGCAAACTCACATTTTCTCATTCACTCACTCATACGAATCGGTTATTTGATCGGTCGAAAAATATTAGTTCAGTCAGTTATTCAGCTTCTCATTCACTAGATAAGTCAATCATTAAAAAAGCTCTATCACCCATTCGTTCACTTACCCACTCATTCACACTTACTCAATTCACTTATTCTCTCATACACCTCACATACTTACTCACATACTCATCCATATCACACACACTTGCTACATATCACACTCACTCACTTACACACTCAACTCAACTCAACTCAACTCAACTCAACCTAACCCAACTCAAGGGGGCCGTCGCGCTCGTGAACGAAGTTCGTCAGTTATGATCGGATATTCGTGATTTTTTAATGTTATACATACACATGCAGTGATAAACACCACCAAGTTTCATAACAATTGACCAATAAATAATAAAGTTAAATACGAAAAACAGGTTTTTGAACAATCACAACCTGTTTAAAATCGCACTTTTCCATTGAATAAACTTGTTGAAAAAATTACCACCTATAGGCTTAAGCAATACCTATAATTTGCAAAGACCGGAGTTTTAAATTTCGTTTTAGTTTAGTGGGATTTTTTTTCTAAATGTCCAGTCTTATGAACATCACGATATGATATATATTACCTAAAACGAAAATTTTCTCTAAGAAAATCATCGCAAATATATTTAGCTTTTAAATGATCCAAACCCCATTAGAATTGCCCATTAAAAATGCTGACAAATGTTGACAAAAGAATAGTTTTGAGATAACAGGCTCCGAAATTTAGGAAACTTTTCCCACGATTTTCTATTTTTGTTTTTTTGTTTGTTTTTTCTTTAGAATTGTAATCTCTGCGGCAATATTGCGGCATTCTATGGCAGTCACATAGTATTCTGGTGTAGCTGGTACATTGTCCCCTCCTTTTGCAAAGTACTAATGGTAATAACT
>NW_020869276.1:235994-248494 GCF_003789085.1 Penaeus vannamei | reverse complement strand
GTATATCCCTCGTTTGATTATAGTATATGGTGAGAAAATATATTGAGGATTCGTGGAGGGGATACGGACCTCATACTAATTACAATTGGCGCCATTTTGTTGAGGGGGGACTTTTTTCAATGAGGGATACGTACTTACTCGGTAACTTTGAATAATTAAATTTCTTGGAAATACGTGTCAGATAAGTTTATGAGAAGTGGTATTTAGATGGAAGGTTTGTGATAGAAACGTATGCATTATTGATCACGTGGATATCAACGATTCCAGTATTCATGTGTGCGAACGTAGGCAAGATCACGAAAGAATTCTCAAAAGACCAGAAGAAGCTCAGTAACATGTAAATAAATAAAACGTATAGTATCAAAAGCATTATTTCCGCCATTACCGTGACTGACATTATAACTTTTGTCTATAAATACCATGGGTTTGGGCGGGGATGAAATAAAGCCGATGGAGCACGTCCGCAAGGCCAGTCGCACCTCCGGCTTCGGCTTGGTCATGGCTGGTAAACATTTGGGCGTTCGAAAAAGCAAAGAGCGTAGCTACAGAAACGCGTCTATATGTAAAATATGTCGTTTCGGTGTATCTAGAAAGCGTAATTTAGTGCGTTCTTGCGTTATCTGTTTGAATCGTTGTAATCTGGCCGTTGTTGTTTGCAGTTATGTGGATACGTTCACGATAACGGAATTTTTTTGCATTCATTATTTTTGAATTACAGGTACGGTGATTATAAAACGGAAAGTAACATTCTGCTAAACTTTTAATCCAAAGATGAAATAGAATGATCATATGATATATAAAACAAAATTTTTAGCTTGATCTTCTTGAGATTTAAAAAAATAGAGAGTTCCGAAAAAACGTGATTTAGTGTTGCCATTTACGTCTCATTACTTTTACTCTCCCCCTCCTCTTCCCCCTTCACACATATATACACATGTACTTTCTATAAAAGGACTTCAGTTTTTTGTTTATTATATATATTTTTTTTATTTATTCACAGCTATTATATTAATTCTTTTTGACTTTTTCTTTCTCTCTCTTTCTCCTTCTTTATTTTCTCCTCTTTCTCCTTCTCCTTCTCCTTCTCCATCTCCTTGTCTTTCTCCTTTTCCTTCTCCTTCTCATTCTTCTTTTCCGTCGCCTTCTCTTTTTCCTTCGTCTTCTCCTTCTCCTTCTTCTCCTTTTCCTTCTTCTTCTCCATCTCCTTCTCTTTCTCCTTTCCCTTCTCCATCTCCTTCTCTTTTTCCTTCTTCTTCTCCTTCTCCTTCTTCCCCTCCTCCTTTTCCTTCTCCACTTCCCCTTCCTTCTTCTTTCCCTTAAAAATTACTTAAAATAAAAACAAAATGACCTTTTACTATTTTGTTTTACATGAATCTTTCTCGACCCCCTTATCACTTTTCATTAATAAGAATAGAGAAAAAAAGGAAAAAGAAAAACACTTTTTAAGCTTTTATCCTTCCAAAAGGAGAGTGAAAGCGACTCCTCCCACTTCCTTCCGCGTTTTTATAAGTTGAATCCGAAATCCGGTTTCCGTTTTTGTAAGGCGCGCGGGAAATTCGTCCCTTGATTGGCGTTCTTCGGGTTAAATTTCTGATTTTAATTTTCTTGTTTTCATTTCTATTTCTTTCGGTATTTCTTCTTATTGTTTTCCGTTTCTTTATACAATAGAAGGAAGATACAATAGACTTTATGTTCTTAAAAGATGTTTGCGAAATTATAGAGCTATGCTAGTCGTCTTTATTAACATTACTATTACTATTATTTTTCATGATAATTATAATTGCGATAAAGGTAATATTACTAATAATGATAATGATAATAACTATAATAATAACAATATTAATAAAACATCAATGACGATAATAATAATAATAATAATAATAATAATAATAATAATAATAATAATAATAATAATAATAATAATAATAATAATATTAATAATAATAATAATAATAACAATCATAATAATAATAGTAATAATAATAGTAATAGTAATAATAGTAATAGTAATAGTAATAATATGTATCATAATATAGTAATAATAATAATAATAATAATAATAATAATAATAATAATAATAATATAATAATAATAATAGATAATAATGATAAATAATAATAATAATAATAATAATAATAATAATAATAATAATAATAATAATAATAATAATAATATTAATAATAATAATAATAATGATAATAATAATAATAATAATAATAATAATAATAATAATAATAATAATAATAATAATAATAATAATAATAATAATAATAATAATAATAATAATAATGATGATGATGATGATAATAATAATCATAATAATAATAATGATATTGATACTGTTAACAATGATAATAATAACTAGAGGCACTCAGAGAGCGCATACCTCCGCCAAGCAAAAAGGGGCAACTGATGCAGTGATTTAAATAATTCCGGAATTTTGGGCTAAGGCGCACCTCTAGTAAGATTTTCATAGAAATCTGTTCATAACTTTTTAGTTATCCTGCTAACTATCGAACAAACAAACTAACCTAATCAAAAACCTTGGCGGAGGTGATAATGATAATAATAGTTCTTATTATCATTATCATTATCATTTTCATTACTATCCTCATTGTCATTATCTTCATTACCATTATCATTATCATTAATATCGTTATCATCATTATAATCATTATCATCATCATTATCATTATCATTATCATTGCCATCGTTATCATCATTATGATTAGCATTATCATCACCATTACCATTATCATTATCATCAACATCGTTATCATCATTATAATTAGCATTATCATCACCATTACCATTATCATTATCATCAACATCGTTATCATCATCATCATAACCATTACCATTATCACAACAACAACAACAACAGCAACACAGAAAGATTCTCACCGATAGTAAAGGCATTGCAACCCGGCGTGCCCTTGCAGATGCTCGTGCACTCGCTCGTGACGGCCGCGTCCTGCTTGGCCAAGAGGGGCTGCGAGTTCTCGTTGAAGTCCACGCCTACGGTCTTCTCCATGGTGATGGTCCCGCCGAAGCACTGGGCTGAGGGGAGGAGAAAGGGGAGAGGGATTAGAAGAAGGAGGAGGAGAGGGGAAAAGGAGGGGGAGGAGGAGGGAGAAGAGGGGAGGAGGAGGAGAGAGGGGGAGGGGGAAAGGGGAGGAGGAGGGAGAGAGGGGGGAGGGGGAAAGGGGAGGAGAGAGGAAGGAGGAGGAGGAGGAAGGGGAAGGGGAGGGGAAAAGGAAGGGGAAGGGGAGAAAAAAGAGGGAGGGGGAAGGGTGGAGGAGGTGAAAGAAGGGGACTGGAGGGGAAGGAGGAGGAGGAAGAGAAAGGAGGAGACGGAAGAAGGGGAAGGAGGAGGAGGGAAAAAGGAAGGAAGGAAGGAGGAAAGAGGAAAGAAAGGAGGAGAGAGGGGGAGGAAAGTGTAAAGAAGAAGGAGAGGAAGGAGGAGGGAGGAGGAAGAGGAAGAGAAGGGAAAAGGGAGGAGAAGCAGGTGAAGGAGAAGAATTTGAAGGAATGGGTTTGCTAGGGAGGAGGGAGGAGAAGAGAGGGAGAGGGAGTGTTACGAGGAAAGTGTGGATTGGAAGAGGTGGAGGAAGGAGGGGAGAGGGGGAGAGGGGAGTGTTGTGAGGAAATTGTGGGAAGGAGGAGAAAGGGTATGTTTGTTGTGTTGGGGGGGAGGAGGGGGCGGTGAGTTTGCTGTGAGGAAAGTGTGAGGAGGTGGATTAGAGGGGGAGAGGGGATATGAGTGTGCTGTGAGGAAAGTGTGGAGAGGGGGAGGAAAGGATGAGAGGGGCTGAGTTTGTTGTGAGGAAAGTGAGGAGAGGAATGGCTTAATTTTGAGGAAATTGTGAAAATGAGGAGGAAAGGGAAGGGTTTGTTGTGTGCAAAGAGAGGAAAAGGATGTCTTAGATGTGAGGAAAGTAGGGAAATGACGAGGAGAGGGATCAAAGAGTTGTGAGGAAAGTAGTGAGGAAGGGAGGAACTGTGTAATGGAAACGATGATTGTGAGTCGAGGAGCATCAATGAGGAAGGGGTGATTGCAAAGAGCCGAAGTACTCATGAGGAAAAGAAATTGTGAGTTTGGAGGATTCATAAGGGAATCAAGATTATGAATCACTATGAGGTGGGGAGACTCATGAAAATGGAGATTGTGAGTTTTTTTTACGCCTCAGGAATTATTAGATATCAGTAAGTTATTTGTAATCGCTGTGAAAAAATGAGATTTTATGAGTTGTTCCCGCGATATGAGGAAGTTAAAGATTATGTCGGTAATTAAGAATCATGCCATTCTAATGAGGGCGCGGTCATGAGGAGGCGGTGGATTTAATGACCGGATAATTAGCAATAATTAATCAGAAGTGATCCAGTATGTTTATTTAGTTATTTGAAATGTGGTCTGTTTATGGTAATATCTGGAACATTCTGAAGACACGCGCGAAAAGTAACTGAAAAGGTCGAAGGGAAATGATGGCGATAATGGATTGTATAAAATGTTGTCATTTATGCATGCAAATACATGCGTGCATGTATATGTATAAATGAGAATCTGTGGGTGTGTGTGTGTATGTGTATGTGTATGTGTGTGTGTGTGTGTGTGTATGTGTGTGTGTGTGTGTGTGTGTGTGTGTGTGTGTGTGTGTGTGTGTGTGTGTGTGTGTGTGTGTGTGTGTGTGTGTGTGTGTGTGTGTGTGTGTGTGTGTTGTGTGTTTTGTGTGTGTGTGTGTGTGTGTGTGCGTGTGTCTGTGTGTATCTTTGTGTGTGTGGAAGAAGAGAGAGAGAGAGAGAGAGAGAGAGAGAGAGAGAGAGAGAGAGAAGAGAGAGAGAGAGAGAGAGAGAGAGAGAGAGAGAGAGAGAGAGAGAGAGAGAGAGAGAGGAGAGAGAGAGAGAGAGAGAGAGAGAGAGAGAGAGAGAGAGAGAGAGAGAGAGAGAGAGAGAGAGAGAGAGAGAGAGAGAGAGAGAGAGAGAGAGAGAGAGAGAGAGAGAGAGAGAGAGAGAGAGAGAAGAGAGAGAGAGAGAGAGAGAGAGAGAGAGAGAGAGAGAGAGAGACAGACAGACAGACAGACAGAGACATAAAGATCTGTCTTTATGTGTACAAGAAATACAAAATTATATAACTTACTATCATAAAATTCTCAAGATAACCAAAGATATACTTACCATTAAAAGCATTTCTCTCTCAAATCTAAAATATTCACATGCGCCAATAAAGAAAAGTGCATCGAAAAAATACAATAAAAACATAAAAAGGGAAACAAAGGAAACGCAAATAACAAAATAAAGAACAATGAAAACAGAAGAAAAGAAACGAAATTAACTTTTTTTTAAGAACGCAAGAAATATGTAGAGAACAGAAAGAAATAAAAACACAAAAAAGATAAGGAGAAAAAAAGATGAGATAGAAGGCTGAGAAATCGATAATTGTTTTTATTCCTTTACTCTCTTTTTATTTTTCTAATTCTTTTTTTCTTATTGTTTTTCATATCCATGCATATATTTCTCTTCTCTTACTTACATCTATTTTCTATTCTCTCTTTTTTCTTCTATTTATTCACAAATTCTTATTCTCCTTTGATCTTTTTTCTTCTTCTCTAATTTCTATGTGTTAATTTAAGAGGAAAATATCAAGAAATATATCATAACCTCCCTCACTCTCCCTCTTTCTGGTCATCAGTTCGTTTATACTTTCAAATACGTCATTTTTTGCATTTATCCGTCTACATATCAATCTATTTAACTTCCGCCTAATCAATTATTCAAGAGGTAATTCTCCATACTCTTTTATAACGCATTCGATATTCACAATTTAATTATAACGTAATTTATCCAGGTTGATGATCTGGTCCAGACGACATGACGACCTTGTGTTCAAGAGGACGTGGGCGGAGCTGATTGGTTGAAAAAGGAGCTTGATAAGTCCCGCCCTTTTCCCGTTCCGCCAATCAACGCCCAGGATTTTAAGAGTGTGTTTATATCACGTGATCTGCGGTTTGAATAAAGATCTGGCTATTCGTTAGTCAGACAATGAAATTAGATTTTTTTCTTTTTTCTTTTATTTCTTTGTTGATGGTGGAAAGGGGGAAATCCCGAGAGGATACATGAAATTCAAAGTAAAATGAATGAGGAAAGGAAAAAAAAACATACGTATCATGCAAAACCAAAAGGTAAAATAAAAATAGTAAATTATTTGTTAATCTTATACCAATATGCACTGAATAAGAGAAGATAAAGAATAAAAGTAAAGTAAATAAGTTAATGTGAAGAGATTATCAAGAGAGAGAGAGAGAGAGAGAGAGAGAGAGAGAGAGAGAGAGAGAGAGAGAGAGAGAGAGAGAGAGAGAGAGAGAGAGAGAGAGAGAGAGAGACAGACAGACAGACAGACAGATGAAAGAGAGAAAGAGAAAGAAATTGAAGAAAGGAAATAAAGGCAGATACAAACGAAGAGTGGACACTATGACGGATAAAAAAATAAAATAGAGATGTACCCAAACAGACATGCCGAAGATAATAAAGTTTAAAATCAACAACAAACAAACAAATGAAATCTCACCATCGCAAGCACAACAAAAATGAACAACAACAACAAGACACGGCCAAGGTCTTTGAAAGTATATTGCAAGTCAGTCATGCAGTGCAACATTTTTTTTTAGAATCCATGCAACTTCTTTTGGCTTTTTTTCAATCTTGTTTAGCTCAGTGAATTTTGCTTTCGTTTTGAAATATAAAAAAGGGAAAGGTATTCTATTTCAATGGCTGACACAAGCAAGGTAATAATCTTATTTTCTTTTGTGAAAGAATGATGATAAGGCTATCAATAATGATAATAAGATGATAACAATAAGAATGATAGTACTGCTACTGCTATTCCAACTACTGTTACTATTAATAATAATAACAACAATAACAAAAACAACAATAATGATAGCAATAATGATAATAATGATAGCTGTCATTATTATTATCGTTGTATTTATCATAATCACTATTATTTATCTTGTCATAACTATCATCATCATCATGTTTATCATCATTTTCATCTTCACTACGCTACCCCCATGCCACCGGGCGGGGTGAACCGAAAGCCAAAATTCCCAAGGGCCGCGCGCGCCGAGGCAGCCATCTTACCCCAGCGAAGGAACATCCTGCCAGCGGCCGAGAGGTCTTCGTCTTCCTGAGCATCCTCCCAAGGGAACATGTCCACGACCTCGGGTTCTGTTTGCCCCTGGCTCTGGCGGGCCTCCTGCAGGTACTCCAGGCGAGGGGAGACCGCCCGGAACGCCGAGAAGTCCTTGGGAATCCCGGGAACTTCGCCTTCTTCGTCTAACCTTACGGCCCTCTCGTTGTGGTTCTTGGGCGGCTGTTGGGGGGCGGAGGGCGGCGGTGGTGTTGTTGAGGTTGTTGGTGTCTTTGTTGTTGTGTTTGTTATTGTGTTTGTTGGTGTCTTTGTCGCCGTCGTCGTTGTGGTCGAATTTCCCTCTTTTGTCATTGCCCCAATAGTTTCTTCTTCTCCGCCTTTATCTCCTCCTTCTCCTGCTGTTGTTCGAACCCTTCCCCCGCCTATTCGTTCTACTATTCCTCCCTTTTCTTCTTCACCTACTCCTTCTCTCCCTTTGTCTTCACCGCCTTCACCTCCTTCGGGTCGTCCTTCCTCATCCAAGCTTTCCGCGTCCCCGACCACAGGCGCGACGGCCTCCCCCTCCAACGGCGACAGCGACGTCGGTTCCTGATGTCCCGAGATGTCACCCGCGCGTTCAAGGCTTCGCATGTCGCCGCCGTGTTCAGCCGAGCCTGGAGGCGTCGTCGGCGCGGTCGAGAAACCTCGCAAAGGGGCTTCCTTCTGAGGACTCATTTTCCAGCCCATCTCCTCTTCCGCCTCCGAAGCCGATGCTGTCATGTCCCCCGGGGAAAATGATCATCGCGGACGCCATAATACCATTACCATTTTAGAGCAACCATAGTGCCATATCACCATCAACCATGCACCATAGCGTCGTCAGGGAAGCACCATCACCATGAAGAACAGAAAGAGGCGTTAGAATAGATTTAATAGACTACTGTAGATTAGAAACACGAGGAAGATTATGATAAGTTGTCAGGCAAAATCGACGATTCCTTAACACATTCCTTCATAATTCATCATAACTTTTCCCGCCAAATCTGATGACTTCAAACCAGTCATACTGAACATCCGAAATCATATCCGAGAGACAATAATATCGTCCAAAATACAATAAAGATGAATCTGAAAGGAGAGCAAATAGTATCGTAAAAATCATGTACCAAGTGTCGCATGGCAGCCGATTGACAGGCGTAGAAGTGGATGATTGACAGGTCAGTGAAAGCAGACAATTTACCTATCCCACTCCCACTCCCCTCCCTTTCCCCCTTCCCTTCACCTCTCTTCTCTTTCACCTTTACTTCCCCCTCCCCTACCTTCCCCTTCACCCGCCCCCCTCCCTACCCTCTCCTCCCTTTCCCCTTCCCCTTCACCTCCCCCTCCCCCTCCCCTCCCCTCCCATCCCCCCTTCGCTACATAGAGTCTTGATTCTAGAAACTGGAAACGCTCTACTTAAATGCGCAAAGGAGGGAGAGAGAAGGAGGAAGGGGGAGGGGGCGGTGAAGGGAGAGGGAAATGAGGTGCGAGACAGCGAGAAGAGAGGAGAAAGAAAACGGGATTTGAGGAAAAAGATGGAGGATTTCAAGAGGAAAATGAGATATCAAGAAATCGGAGAAATGGAGACTATAGAGAAAAATATTTAGGAACCAATATAAGAATATAAACTGCGAGAAGGCGATGAGAATGTGAAAAAAACTAAGGAAAACAATAAAACACCAAATTCCTAAAAAATCAAATAAACCCTCAAAAATAAAAAAAGGAAAATAAAGATTTTTTAAAATAGGAATAGTAAAAGAAAAAAAAAGAAAAAAGAAAATCGCAAAGTGAAGAAATCAGAGGAAAAAAAAGTCACAAAGAGTACTATTTATCACTGCCAATACTGTTCTGGAAAGTGTACACTTTAGCCTACTTTCAAGGATACGCACTATCAGTATTTCAGTTTAAAAAAAAAGAGAAAGTAAAAAAAAAACTCCAGTGGGTCTCCTGTACATCAAGGTTTAGTTTAAGATCAATGGCTAAAAACATTCCTATTTTTCACTGTCAGTTTCAAACCCCAAAATTATACAATGAAATGTACATTTATTTCAAGGATACGCGCTTTTAGACTGACATCCCCCCCCCCCCGAAAAAAAAACCCTTTTTTTGATGACGTCATCGACAATACCATACACGAGAATAAGAATTCTAAAAGAATCATAATATGGGAATGAGGTGGAAATACGAGCGCCAATACGAGCGCCAATACGAGCGCCAATACGAGCGCCAAGACTCACCCGAACTCAAGCTGGGCAGAGTGACCAGTGTTGCCATCACCATCGCTGGAATTAAACCCGACATCTGTGGAAAAAAAATGATATTAGTCATAAGGTTTATGATAATTTCTTTCAATGATATAGTGAATATTATCTTACTTGATATATTCACAGTAAGTTTATCAATAGTATCACATAGGGTGAATTCAATACGAAAATGTAATTAGATGTATTTCAGCAAAGAGAGTCTGAAATATTTGAAATAAAATCGTAATTATAATTAGTACCATTGGCGATAATCATAAAAGTAATCAATTAGCAATTCTACGCTCTTAATTCTTGCCAAAACCCACCTTTTCATGATTATTTTAATTGCCAGAAATGAAAAGTCAAGTGAAACTACATCTAACAGAACAAAATGGTAGAATGACGAAAGGGGAAAAAAACACATTAATAATTCACGCATTAATCATAGGTTGCACAGCATTCCACTGTTCCGAGAAAAATAACAATAAATAAGGAAATACATCCATAAAGAAAATTTGTAAACGCTTTCCTCACTTTTCATTTTGCGTAAGATGACCGTCTGGTCGACAGTAAGTTGACAAATGAAGAGGTTTCTATTTTTTTCGGTTTTACGAAACGATTTACAATTCTCTCTCTCTCCTTCCAAACTATCTGATCAATTATTCAATATCTTCCTGCAACAGAAGATATGTTTTCAGTATATCTATCCGTTAATTTGTTTTCCTTCCGGTGAAATTGATTATCTTTTATAAAAAAACCCGTAAGCCATTGAATATTGAATTTCAAAAAAGTCCGTTCACTATGATGTAAACAAACTTTCAAAAATCTGTTCAAGATATCTCTGTCTTTCCACATTCCATTCCCCATCTGTCGCTTTATCTCCAAAAGGGGTGTTGCCTTACCTAAAACCTCAATCACGGGCCTAAACCGCTCATCGCCCCCCCTCCCCCCCACCCTGTCGTTTGTCTCCCCGCCTCCATGACTGAGTTAAACACCTCTTGATATTGTTTCAGCCTCCCTTTCGCTTCTACTGGTTATCTATCTTCTCCTTACCTCTCGTTAACTCTTCTCTCTTATCTCCATCTTTCCCCTACGTCTATTCTTTATTCCTTACCCAATTTTCTCACTCGCTAACGTTAAAACAGACGGTTTTCTGACGTCACACGGGTGACCGACGGTTATAACGACCCTGACGCGCGAGCCGCTCTGATTGGCTGGGCTGGGATTTTGACCGATGGCTCTGATTGGTCGGTGGTGTTTGAGCGGGTGGGCGGACGGCTGGTTCCTTCGCGGGTTTTGTGAAGACTTTTTAGGCTTATCGTGTTTGTTTGTTTTTTATCTTGTCGTTCTTGAATTTATTAGTTTACTTTATTTTCTTTGATATTTGCGTTGGTGGATGATATTTTGTGGGGAAACTTTGTATAAAGGTTTTTGTTGTTATTGTTGTTGTTGATATTCATGGTTTCTTCTAGTTAACGGATGTTATAGATGAACTATTTCTCTTATAATTGTTATTCATCTTCTCCCCTGATAATTTTACTCGCTTTCTCTTTATCAATGTTTGAGTCTAGCTTTCTAAAACAAAAGCGCTCTCTCTCTCTCTCTCTCTCTCTCTCTCTCTCTCTCTCTCTCTCTCTCTCTCTCTCTCTCTCTCTCTCTCTCTCTCTCTCTCTCTCTCTCTCTCTCTCTCTCTCTCTCTCTCTTGCTTCACATACTTAGTGTGTATGTTTTTCTTTCCGTTTTTATCTGCCTCAGAGTGCGTCTTTATGTTTCTATCTTCCTCTTTAAAAATATTGTTTGCCTTCCTCTCTCCCGAAAGCAATGAAATCAAACTCCAAATAATAAAAGAAATATATATATACATATATATCTAACATGACATACATTTCGTAAACACACTTTCAAGGTTTCTTCTGTAACGCCAAGACCGCCAAAATCTCTCTTCTTCTCTCTTCCTCTTCTCTCTCTCTCTCTTTCTTTCTCTCTTCTCTCTATCTCTCTTTCTTTCTCTCTTCTTTCTATCTCTCTTTCTTTCTCTCTTCTCTCTTCTCTCTCTCTCTCTCTCTTCTCTCTTCTCTCTCTCTCTCTCTCTCTCTCTCTCTCTCTCTCTCTCTCTCTCTCTCTCTCTCTCTCTCTCTCTCTCTCTCTCTCTCTCTCTCTCTCTCTCTCTCTCTCTCTCTCTCTCTCTCTCTCTCTCTCTCTCTTCACTTCACTCTCTCTCTCTCTCTCTCTCTCTCCTCTCTCTCTCTCTCTCTCTCTTCTCTCTCTCTCTCTCTCACTCTCTCTCTGTCTCTCTCTCTCTCTCTCTCTCCTCCTTTTCCTCCCTCCCTCCTCTTTCCTCACTCCCTCCCTCCCTTCCTCCCTCCTCTCTCCTCCTTCTCTCCTCCCTCCCTCCCTCCCCCCTTCCCCCCTTCCCCCTCCCTCCCTCCCTCCTCCGCCAGAAACCAGAAGAAGACAGTCCCAAAGGCGTTCTCGGTCGAGCGGTTGTCAAGCTGTCAGTGACTGCTCTTCCGCTAAGCTTGGCACGTGACAGATAACGTAAGAGTGTCGGATCCCGACGACTGTTCACCTTTTTTGTTCAGTTGCGAGGTTAGGTGTGGGAAGTTCTTGTGTTTGGAGAGTATCTTTGGCGCTTTTTTCTTTTTTCTTTTTCTTATTTTGGGAGGTTTAACAAGCCGTGGAGGATGTGATAATGGGAGTGTTATCGTTATATATGTGTGTGTGTGTGTGTGTGTGTTTGTTTGTTTGTCTGTCTGTCAGTCTGTCCATCTGTCAATTTATCTGTCAACATGTCTGTCTGTCTGTATGACGCGAATATAGTTTAGTTTGGATTACTTGTATACGCAGGGTTTGTCCGTTTGTGTGCGATTATATACATGTACATGTGTATGCACTAATGTATGTTCCGGTTTTCCCCCTTTTTCTAACTTCTAACCCCCTTCCCCCTCTCCCCCTTTTTCTCCAATAATCAGCCTCATCAATGGCCGAGAAGCTTTTAAAACCCCTTCGATTTCCCTTCGCCAAGCCATCATTTTCTCGGCTTTTCACGGAATCGAACGCGTCGCTTGGTCTTTTTTTCCCGCGCAAAT
>NW_020869276.1:230994-233494 GCF_003789085.1 Penaeus vannamei | reverse complement strand
ACCAAGCCATCTATCTATCATTCTATCTCCCTGTTTATCTACCTGAAATCCAGCAAGTCGACAGAAAGCGCAAAAGAAAAAACAAAAAAACAAATAAAAAAAATGAAAAATTGTAAGGCAACCATAGGCCATTTGGAAGTGCAAAACCTTCACTAAAGTACTTGCCGCAACAACCCTTGGTATTTCTATTCCCTGATAAAACCATAACAGAACATCCCATATATGACCAAAAACATATCTTTTTATATTTCCTTTACAAAAAAATAGACGGAAAGGGGTAGGGTGTCTGAATACCCCCCCCCCCTCTCACCCGCCTCCCCTGTCCCTCGTCTAAATAACGATCATAAAAAATGGGATTGAGTCACGCGTCCTTAGGGGTGACTGACCTAATCTGATTATTGACAGACCAATTCCCATGTGAGGGTGAATGTATGTATGTATGTGTGTGTGTGTGTGTGTGCGTGTTGTGTGTTGTGTGTGTGTTGTGTGTGTTGTGTGTGTGTGTGGTGTGTGTGTGTGTGTGTGTGTGTGTGCGCGTGTGTGTGTGTGTGCGCGCGCGCGTGTGTGTATGTATGTTTGTGCAGCCATGTATTTTTTTTTCTTTTCCTTACTTTTTACTTTTACATGTATCTATCCCACTTCAGTAAATCTTATCAAACGAAAGTAAACCAACCCCTATTTCATATCAAAACGAATCGCCAACTCACCCGCTCCAAATACGAAAGCACATCATCCAAAACCCATTCACCATTCACCATCCATCATGCATCACACCTAATACACATTACCTAAAAAGTCTACATCATTATCACTGTCACCTCACCATTCACCCGAAAGCAGTCTAGAAAAAATAAACCCAGAATCATAAGCATTATACCATTATAAAGATATATCATCAAAGGAATATATAGTATACGGTTGGTACTCACGTAAGTAATGAATTATTGAACAGGGAGAGGAGGGAGAGAGGGAAAGGGGTGGGGGTCACGCTATAGTGCCACGGTGGCATGCTTGGCATTCTTGTTCTAGAGATCTTGACCTTGGTTGAGGTCAAGATGAATAAAGGAATATATTGTTTGGAAAAGCGATCGACAAGGTGGGATATAACGAAAATTAGGGTGGTGGGAGGGGAAGGAGGGGAGGGAGGAGAGAGGGAAGAGAGGAAGGGAGGAGGAGAGAGAAAAAAGGGAGGAAGGGAGGATGGGAAAAGGAAGGGAGGAGGGAGGGAAGAAAAGAAGGAAGGGAGGAACGGAGGGTGGGAAGGAAGGAAGGGAGGAGGGAGGGAAGAAAAGAAGAAGGAGGAACGGAGGGTGGGAAGAAGGAAGGGAGGAGGAGGGAAGAGAGGAAGGAGGGAGGGAAGAAAGGAAGGAAAGGAGGAGGGAGGGAGGGAAGAGAAAGAAGGAGGGGGAAGAAAGGAAGGAGGGTGGAAGGGAGAAAGGAAGAGAGGAGGGAGGGAAGACAGGAGGAAGGGAGGGAAGGAAGGAGATAGGAAGGAAGGGAGGGAAGGAGGAAGGAGAGAGGGACCCTCCCTAAGTACGTACACTTCTATCTATCAGGGAAGGACGGAGAGAAAGAGGGAGAGAGAGAGAGAGAGAGGGAGAGGGAGAGGGAGAGAAGAGAGAGAGAGAGAGAGAGAGAGAGAGAGAGAGAAGAGAGAGAGAGAGAGAGAGAGAGAGAGAGAGAGAGAGAGAGAGAGAGAGAGAGAGAGAGACAGACAAACATTCAAAACAGAGAGACGGGGAGAAAGAGAGGAAGAAGACAAGGCTACCGATAAGCGTTTGACCTTGAGTGTGCATGATAGGAACACTTACACACACACACATGCACACACACACGCAAACACACACATACACACCGAAAAAGGGCGTATCTGAACCTGCATCCCTGTTCCCATTTACATCGTGTTTCGTTGTTTATTTCCCTCTTTTATCATTTATGTCATTTCCTTTCGTGACTATTTTAGAATTTTACGGAGGGGAAAATAGAGAAGAGTTGAATTATAATGTAAAATGGATTTTTTCTTTTTTCTTTTTAAAGGGGGAATGATACTTTTAACCTTGCATGAACTCAGTGCAATGACCTTTCCTTATGCATATTATTAATGGTACAAAATGTGTCTGGGACAATTGTAGTTCCACGAAATATCAATTGGTTTTCGGAACTCTTAAATATTTTTGTTTCTTGCTTATTTCATCATTTCTTTGAACGATTTCTATCGACGAAAATGGTGCATCCTTTATTATTTCTGAAGTAACCTGTATTTTGTTTATTTGCTTATTCATCTATTGATTTATTCATTAATTTATTCATTAATTGCCGTTATTAAAAAAAGCTGAGTATAAGCCTTATCTAATAATCTTTTTTTCATATAATTCCGTCTACATTTTTCTCACTTTGTTATACACCATAAACAGATGAAAAAAAAACAATACAAACCAACATAAATAATAACTTTTCATCATATCGGTCAATAAAGTCCAGTAACTTTTTGCATGCATTC
>NW_020869276.1:212533-230894 GCF_003789085.1 Penaeus vannamei | reverse complement strand
CTCTCTGCTCTCTCTCCTCTCTCTCTCTCTGCTTCTTCCTCTCTTTTCTCCCCCTATCTCTCTCTCTCTCTCTCTCTCTCTCTCTCTCTCTCTCTCTCTCTCTCTCGTCTCTCCTCTCCTCCCTCTCCCTCTCCCTCTTCTCTCCCCTCCTCTCCCCTCCCTCCTCCCTCCCTCCTCCCTCCCTCCCTCTCTCCCTCTCTCTCTCTCTCTCTCTCTCTCTTCTCTCTCTCTCTCTCTCTCTCTCTCTCTCTCTCTCTCTCTCTCTCTCTCTCTCCTCTCTCTCTCTCTCCTCTCCCTCTCCCTCTCCCCTCTCCCTCTCCCTTTCTCTCTTCTCTCCGTTATCATTCACATTCTTTTCCTCCTTCTCTTTCCCCTCCTTCCCTTCTACGCATCCACATTTCTCCCTCCCCTCTCTTCTTAGCTTCGCCTTCACCTTCTCCCGCTTTTGACATATTCTCCCCAACCCTTAACTCCACATTCTCCCCTCCCCCTCTCTCGCCGCATACTTTCCCCCCTCCCCTCTTCCTCCCTCCCTCCCTCTCCCTCCTCTCCCTCCTCCTCTCCCTCCTTCCCCTCCTTCTTCCTTTGTCTTCGTCTCCACGAACGAGAAGCCAGACCAGACCTGCAACGTCGGTCAGGAAACAACTGACTAACCGACCAACCGACTAACCCAACCAACCAACCGACCAACCAACAGACCAACCCAACTAACCAACAAAAACCAACAAACAGACCAACCAACTGACCAACTAACCAACCAAAACTGACCAATCAACCTACGACTAACCGACCAACCAACTGACCAACCAACCAACCGACCAACCAACCACCAACCAACGACTAAACAACTAACCAAAACTTTAACAATCAGCCAACCGACTAACTAACTGACCAACCAACTGACTAACCAACCGACCAACTAACGACCAACTAACCGACAACAGACAACCAACCAACCAAAACTAACCAAGAACGAACGAGGCGGAGAGAACGGGACAACCCTCTATGAGAGAACGAACGTGCGAGCAAACAAGAGAGCAACCAAGAGAACGAGAGCGAGAGCCAGCGAAAGAACGAACGACCGAACGGCACGTTGCAGGCGTTGGCACTTCCTTCCCCCCCTCCCCCTCCCCCCCCCCCTCCTTCCTTCTCCAAAGCGACCCCTCTGACCTTGAGCGCTAGGGAGGCGGGGGGGGGGGGGGGGATGCAACACAGCACGAGCTCAGTCATCGATCCCGGGTCGGCCTGATGGGTCACGGAAAGGAGGCTGGAAAGAGGGGAGAGAGAGGGGTAGGAAAAGGGAGAGAGAGAGAGAGAGAGGGAGAGGGAGAGAGAGAGGGTGGGGGAGGGGGAGAGATAGAATTTTACTCAGAAAAAATGAAAACCTGAAACTAAAAAAAGAGGGAAAACCAGAGATTGAGAACAGACAAAAGATGGTAAAAGAGATATACTAACAGAACAACAAGCAAGTAGCAGATAGCATGTACTTTGTTGCAGACCGTTTCCTCATTATGTGATGTGTGAAATAAACACTCCAATACAAGACAATAATTTGATGATGGTAAAGGGTCAGAGGCAGTAACAAGTATGCCTACAAGAGAGAGACATGTAAGAGAAAGAGTTGAGAGAAAAGAGAAGGGAGAAGGATTCAGAGAAAGACAGGGAAAGAGATCACATCGCTCCAATCAGCCTACAATATCGACTGTTGTTTTCCTCCCCCCCTCCCTCGCCCTTTTTTTAAACCTTCAATACCCTCTTCTTGATTTCAATCGCCCCCCGCACCCTTTCAGTGATTTCTTTCTTAGGAAATCTTAAAAAAATAAATAAATAAATAAACAGGGCGATCTTTGATGCCAGATTCAAAAGGGGACATCAATCATAAACCTCATGACAGGGTTTTATGAGGGATGAAGAGGCAGAAGGGGGTGTTTGTCAACAGACTCAGTGAAAGGAGGTCGATACAGAGATGTAGAAACGGGAGAAAGTGAAAGATAGAGAGGGGAGAGAGAGGGGGCAGGGGGTAGAGGGAGAAAGAGAGAGGGAGAGGTATGACCCCAAATTGTCCTTTTTCTGCCGTGTCTCTAACAATTTCCTTTTTGGTCCTCCTGCAGATATGTGCCAGTGAGATTATGGGGCAGCAGTGGCCATCTTCAGACTATTGTACATGCGACTGTAGGAAGGACCTACTGCCCTACTGTTATGGCCAAGAGGTTTGCTGCCCGACAGGAAGATGGAGCCACTGTGACTTGGGATGTTTATGAACCTACTGGGCCATCGCAGTTTGATGGTGAGTGGAATGACATGCTAAGTGGTGACTGTAGTGACAGGAGGGAAAATGTTTTTAGTGTGTGTGTGTGTGTGTGTGTGTGTGTGTGTGTGTGTGTGTGTCTGTATGCACACCATTGAAAGATGTGACTGGAGAAATTTTGAGTTGCCATAACTGTATTTACTCTTCATATGAGCACTACTAATTGGAATTATATTATTTAACCTTAGCAAATAGTTGTTCTTAGAACAGTAGTGTAGACACTTCACCTTAATCTTTTTCTTAATTGTCTTATGATGTGTTGCGTAAGAATATTCCTATGCAGGTGTAGTTCTGAGTTTTAAAAATCCACTCAATAAACCCACCATTCACAGAGGTGAGACAAGATTTACTCATTTGTGAAATTCTGAGATATAACTTACAATACCTTTACATTTTGCTTTGTATAAATCAGATGCAGATATATTCACAGAGAATACATATTTTTGATATAATTAAAACCCAATCATTTACAGAGGACATGACTATCGCTGTGTGTCCGGGCATCGCGAACAGCAGTGAGAGCACCTACGTCAGATCGCTGGTGTCACTTGCTTGCTCACAGGGCTACCGCTGCATTGTACTTAACCACCTGGGAGTTCTGCCACACGTTAAGATCACGAGTCCCAGAGTATTTCGCTATGGTAAGTGGGTTGAAGGGTATCATGAGAAGTTATATGTATTATTTTGTGTCTGTGAGAAATTATTTACAAGATCAAAGTGAGATATTCATATATTTTTCATTTGATCTTCTTGTAGCATCCTAATCCTTTCCTCCTCTTTTCCCTCCACCATATCTTTTCTTCCTTTCATTTTTTCTTTTTTTCCTTCTCTCTTCCTGATCTTTCCATTATTCATGTTCCCCACCAACTTTAACCTACTCCTTTTTTGTTCCTGAAGTAAAGTTTCTCCCATTCTCATCATTTCCGTATCCCATATTCTCCTCTTTCTTACTCTTCATCTTTGCTATTCACTCAGTTCATTTACCATTATAAGCATGGCAAATCTTATATGCAAGTCCTCATTGCAGGCCAGACTGACGAGTTCCACCTGATGCTGATGAAATACCTTGAAGTCCACCCAGACACCAAGCTTCTGTTGGTGGGCTTCAGCATGGGGGGTAACATTGTCACAAAATATCTAGGGGAGCCAGGTAGAGCCAGGCCAGGTAACATTGTAGGGGCCATCTCCATCTGCCAGGGATATGATGCCGTAAAGTAAGTGTGCAGAACATTCTTATGTATTTTAGTTTCTTTTCTTTTTTTATGTTTGAAATTAGAGACTTATGCATGTATGTATGTGTTTTTATGCCGTTTGTGTGTGTTTGTGATTTGATAAACATTATAGAAAGTAGATTTAGAATAAGTTATTAATGTGGAAAATATCTTTTACCCATATTCTTTAATTCTAAAAACAGTTTTCAAATTTGGAAGTAGAGACATCTTCATATGGTATGGTTAAACATTACCCTATAGTACTTGCGGTTTTATGGTATCTGTAGAGGATGATAGATAGTAGAACTGAAATAGAAACATTTGAAACATTTTTTTTGAATTGCCCTAGATGTCAGAATTTGACATCTTTGAAGAAGAAATAGGATTATAAGTGAATCAATACAGAAAGACCATACAGTTTTATGGTTTGTTTGGTTTTGGTGTCGTATATATCATTGTTTTTTCACACGTGTTTAAATTGTATCAGTTGAACTCATTCCCTCATTTTCTGATATGTGCATTTTTCCTTCAATACAAACAGGAGTCTAAAGTACCTCTTAGAGTGGCACAACCTAGCACGCATCTACCTGTTCTCCATGACTGAGAACATGCGCTCCGTCATCATACGCCATAAGGAGGCTCTCTTCACTGAAGAGGTGAAGCGGAAATGTAACATTGAGGAGCGGCGAGTCCTTTCAGCTGCTACCTTACCAGAGCTTGATGAAGTATACACCAGGTTAGTCATAAGGAACTGTCACTAGGTTTTATTTGTTTTATTTTTTATTTTGAATTTGCTGGGGATAAGGGTGTGACACTAGGATAGTTGAAAATGAAAATGAATGCTTAGTTCCAAGTGTTGCTTATATTTGCTGGCATTGGTTCAAGTTAAAAAGAATATCTTACAATAATGTAATTCCCTTGTTACCCTTTATAAACAGAACTTGTTTTGTATGTAATAAGTTAAGATATTTGTTTCTAGTTTTCTTTTGAGATTTTGTATTCATTACAAGTTCCCCTTATTTACCAGTCATAAAATATATAATCAGTATATGAATAACTTAACAAGAGGTGCATTCTTCAACAGGCGCATCTTTGGGTTCTGTTCAAAGTGAGAGTGAAATGCAGCTGCAGCTACATGCACAAATACACAATGAATGCTCGTGATGTCTGACTGATTTTTAGGCATACCTGAGGCATGTCAAAAGAAGAAGAATGTACTGAATGATCTCTTTTTTGTTCTTTTTCCTCTTCCTCTCTTTCATAGCAGAATATAAAAACAGATGGACTTCAAACTATTTCTTTCTTTCTTTTCTTTAGAAGCAAATGTGAAAATATAGACTTTTAGATTTTGCCTCTTTCCATTCCCTTATTAGATGTAAACATATAGAGACAAATGTATTTTAGCTATGAGGAAAAAAGGTTTGCTCAATAAGATATGCACAAGTTACAAATGGAAAATACACAGTAAAAGCAGAGATATATATATATATATATATATATATATATATATATATATATATATATATATATATATATATATATATATATATATATTAATGGACTTTTCCTTTACTAATACCTATTGCTTTCTTTCCCACCTCCAATACAGAGACTCATAGTAACTCACTCTACATAGAAACGGACCATGGAGGCCACCTGGGTTACTATGATGGCGGGTATATTATGCCTCAAGCAGTCACATGGCTTGACAGAACAGTTGTATCTCTTGTCACAGCGCTGGCAAACAACCAGTAAGGTTGCAGGTGGTAGTATATTTTTGAAAGTGTTCTAGAACCTTCATGATGAAGGACAGTTCCACAAATTTATGTGTGTGCATGTATATGTGTGTAGAAGCCATACAGGTCAATATATATACACATGAATCTGTTTGCATACACACAGGTTATTATGTATTGCTCTCTATCATGTGTCTCCCAGATAATATAAACTGTGGATTAGATTAAAAATAATAGAAGACAGATGAAAGTGTAATTAAGCATATAATTTGTAATGAATAGTTCTTAGTCCAGTTACCCAGTGAAAAGATATCATTATAAATGTTTGGGACAGTGTGCGCAAATATTTGATATAAATGTGATATTGTAGCACAATTTCTGCTCAACTTTGGACAATAATAAGATAGAGATAGGATACTAAGATAGATTTTATATAATTTTATTTACTTTAGTCATATAAAAAATACTTTTTATGAACTCACAAATTGTGTTTTTTATTTTGTAAAAGTAATTTATGCACAAGAAATTTGGATGACATTTATAAAGATATATGAATATGTGATGGACAGAGAAAGTATTGATTTGTCTCAAAAGAACCTATACTGCATTTACCCTGTCTTAATGAAAAGGATGGTGAAAAGATTTTTGTTTGATACTAAACAAAAGAAATTATCTTGAAAATGTTTCTAATCCATTGTAGTAATAAAACATTCTTAAAACAATATCTGTGCCATTTACTAAGTTTCTTAAGTCATGGGAGACTTCTTTTTCTTCTATCTTTTCTAGTTACCTTCAGTTCCATTTACTCTTCAAATATCAGGATGGTGAGAAAAAAAGTTGTTTTGTTTCAGAAATGTTAGCTTGATTTATGTTACAGAAATCTCATTCACACATGCACATGCTCACACAACTACATGTGTACACGCACACACACATACACACTCACACTCACACTTGCTAAAACACACACACTCACTCACTCATTCACTCACTCACTCACTCTCATTCATGCACTCACACACTCACTTACTCACTCATGTACTCACTCACTCACTCACTCTCACTTTCTCTCTCTTTCTCTCTCTTTCCCTCTCTTTCCTTCTCTTTCCCTCTCTTTCCCCCTCTTCCCCCCCCCCCTCTCTCTCTCTCTCTCTGATTTCAGTATATTTATGTTGGTTACTGTTATTTGGAATATATTTGTTGAGATTTTTTATGTTTTAGTTAAGCAATTTTGAACAAACCTTTTGTACTTCGGACTGTCAGTCTGGATCATGAGTCTTTTCGGACTTGATGATTCATATATTATTAAAGGGGCACTGTCACTTTGCTCCATGATTGTACAATATACAGGGTTTGATAATAAGTTGATAGTTGGCAAGGCTTTGTAACAGTGTTAGAGAACTAAATCGAGAATGGAGTACTACAGGCTAATGCCACATCATTTATCTGTCTTAAAGTGAGAGAAATGTTTTGGTGCTTTTAAGGATATTAGCATTTTTGATGTCTGCCAGAGTTGAATGTGGGCCTTATTGAAGTGGCAATTTGTCTTCAACTTTAATAATTTGAGTCTATAAACTATGATCAGAACAACTAGAGTAAGTTGTCAAAAGTACATTACCTAATTGGATGCTGACATTACTAACAATATTCAACCAATTGCACTGTAACAGTTTGGTGATGCTTTACAAAGCAGAGTAAAAATGTAAGGCAGAATATGTAGCCCAAAGTTAAGTCGGGGAGGATGATGTTTGGTCGAAACAAAATGGCAGCATTCATGCACTTTTGCTCATGACGAGCCTCCTTCATTCCAGTTTTTTAAGAGGTTGCTATGCAGAGAAACCTGTCAGATGCCTGCTATTTTCTCACAAGTATGCTGTTTGTATCACTGAAAAATATTTTTCAAGTTGTACTTACAATGTGTTTGTATTTAGAAATTTATTTTCTTATATTTCTTTTCAACAATAAAGTCACTATATATATAAACGTATTCTCAAAGAGTGTGAGAAAAAGTTATAGATTTATGGAAAAGATGAAAATACTTTGATTGCTCTGTGCTTGCTTATGTGATACTGTGCCTAAGTTGAATTGCAGTTGTACATAAGTTGTATGAAATAGCCTCACAAGTATGATAGTATAGAGAAAGATAGCATTGCAGTTATTTATCAATGATACTTCAATGAAAATTTGTGTAGGCCATATTTTTATATTTCTTACACACACACACACACACACACACACACACACACACACACACACACACACACACACACACACACACACACACACACACACACACACACACACACACACACACACACACACACACACACACACACACACACACACACACACACACACACACACACACACACACACACACACACACGTGTACGTTATATATATTTATTATAAAATTTCTTGTACATTTTTGATGTTACTGTATCAGAACTGAACATTTGTAATAGTGATAGAGATTATTTTTTTATCTATATATTTATTTGTTTCTCACTCTCTCAGAAGAATGTATGCAAGTCTGAAATTCAGTGTGTCTGCATCAATTTTGTTCTTCACCCAGCGTGTGACTCAATTTTCTCAAGGCACACATACTGAGGTCCTATTATACATTCCCAGAACAACTGACATTATCAACATTCTCATTTTTTTTATTTACAAGAGGATTCATTCCAGTATCTTTACTTACTTCTATTCTCTAAGAGGGAGCAAATGTTTCCTTGCAAGAAAACAGATGTTACTAGTTCTGAATGTTTGCAGACTTAACTCTTTCTATCCCAGACACTCTGTAATATGGCTTTAGCAACTGTTTAAAGTATCCTTGGATATTAAAGTTAAATTATGTATTTGGCATGATCATTTATTTCATCTTCTTTTTTCTTAGTCTTACCTTGATTATCATATTCCTCTCTCTTTGTTATTCATTCGGTATAGTTGAAGCATTTGTAAAATGCCTCAACATTATGAGCAATAGAAAAGAGAATTATTTATCAACTTTAAATATATGCAGGGTAGAGTTCTACTTGCCATGTTATATAGAATAGTGACTTTTTGATGTCCTTATGTCACCAGTCATTTCCGTTTTTCACTGCAGTTAAGCAGCAGTTAGACAATCTATAAAATGAATGCATAAAAAGAAATGTAAATGGCAATGGAGAGATTCAGTAGAAGGCTTGGTGTAAATAAAGATATAAAAGGCAATAATTGTGGATCTTGAAATAAATATTTAACCAGAGTAAAGGTTATTATAACAATGCACAAATGTGTTTTCATGTGTGTGAATGTGCTTGTTTCTGTATATGTGTGCGAGTCTGTGTACATGTCTAAAAATGCTGTCGTTATACAAGACTGTGATGAGGTTTTAGTCTTTGTGGGAAATGTTGCTGGTAAGAATACTATTCTTGCTCCCATATTTAGTATGATAGCAAGTGCCAGTACTGTCATCCACTTCTTTATTGATTAAAAATTATAAACCAAAAGATTCTGCTTGCTTGTTAGAACACTTGTAAGCATGAGATAAGAAAAAATAACCAGCCAAAGTAATAGCAACTGATTGCACAATGGTATTCTTTATTAGTTAATCAAATCAGAAGTTATTTTATTTATTTCCAATTTATTGTTCATGTGTTAGAAAAAGGGACACCATATTACTGTAAAGACCTATGTAATCCTGTACATAACTGCTTTAATTTATGTAAAGGATTATATTAGAGAAGTATTGCTGATAAAACATGAAAAATTGATACAGTTTTCCCAGCTAGTACAGGAAGATGGCAAAATCCATCCATAACTACTATGCTGTTATTATCTCCTAGTCATGTATTTTGGTATTCCAGTAAAAGAAAAAAAATCTTCATTAGGAATAGGTGTTATTTTGGCACAATAAATGTAATATACATTTTGAATTAAATGTATTAATTTATTTGTGTTTTTTTTGTTTTATGAAGTCAGTATTCAGTTCTTTTATTCTTTCTACTTTTATATTCTATATTTTGTATGCAAGGAAAAGTAAACTTGTTACCAAAGCATTATGTACTTTAATTTCATTGGATATACCCGCTGATTAAAAAGATACCTGTTTGTTTGTTTTATAAATATCAAGTAAAACTATGATGTGAAATTCATTATTTGTTGGGCATTTGATGTAATCAGATACAATAAAAAAAACTTTAAACTAATTTTGTTTAATTTTACGATGCCTGGTGAACTTTTATGGCAGTTGTTCTTGCAACCTTTGATATACAGAAAAAGCAGTAAAAAACATTAATTAAACTGCAGTTATTTAATCTTTGTATTCTCACAAAGATAAGGCAAAATAATAAAACTAGTAAATAATTGGAATTTTACTTCCTGGGATTACAAAGTGAATTCTTACTGACAGGGAAGAAGAAAGAAAATCTGTTGCAACTTTCTGTATGGCCACTAATACATGGAGTTGCTTACATGGCTCCTAAGAGCAAAAAAAGTGTTTTAACCTACAGAGCTCCATCACCCTCCCAACATTTGTATTATCTATCAATATGACATCACATTAACCATGTTTAAACACAAGCCAAATAAAATATATTTAATTACCATACAGGTCAGTTTAAATTAGACACATCAGTTCAGCAGAAGCGGCATCTTTGCTTGTAGAGCAAAAACCTCTTGGTTCTTACAAGAAATTCAGTTTGGCTTTAACAGATGCTGAAGATGGATGAAGAATTTGAAAGCGTGAGAAGTACCTATGATGCATAATGTGTCCTAGAGCAAGTTCTTTTAGTTGATTGAAATATTTAAAATGTGCAGCTCACATAATACCGTAGACACACAGGAAAAAGTTTGTTCAAGGCTGTTTAGTAACAAGAAAAGATAAATGACAACCAAAAGAAGACCATAATAGTTCTGTGTCCATGGCTTTTCATAAAAGTATACACACAAGGGCTGTTAAGACCTTGTGTGTAACCTCTCGCCTAAATGAAGAAAAGCTACAGCATATGAAACACCAGTAATTTGGTGAATATTCAGAATATTGGACGTTACTGGCATGACCGATCACGCCAGTAATTATATGGACGGATTTCCCTCACTCTCTATTACCCATATATGTTGAAATCATGCCATGGAAACCCCCAATTACCCACAATATCAACCCCACAACAGGGGAGGGCATGAATTACACCATTGGAATTCGGGAGTAAATGGCGAATGATATAGTGAATTAGACAATATATAGTCAAATGTAGGGGGCTGTACTCCCTCCAATCCCCCCTTGAAACTGCTGCCCCTTAACCCCCGCCCGTAACAAAGAATCCATCACGTATATACAGCAGGACTGAGCGTCTGGCATACTCCTTGCCAGGCGCACCATGTTGGTCATATCATGCGTCATATGCTCTACCCTGCCGTGAGCTATATGACCTTAGATGTCTAGCACATTTATTTTAACCATTAACCATTACCCTGCCGTGGATTCTTTGTCGTCGGGGTTGGGGAATGGCAGAGCTCCTAGCGTTAGACAAAATAGTGACTTATTCTGTATATACTACCATTATTGTGACGGATTTCGTGAAAAAAATATTCATGTATTATCTCGCAATTGCCCTGTTACCTTTTATGCCCTTTGCTATCGGGGCCAAGTATGTGGGGGTGGGGGGGGGGGGGCATTCCTACGTATTTGTAAACGGTGAGAAGAATCCATCCATACCAATCGTCGCGATCGTTCATCGAAGGAAACCACATATTTTGCAGTATTTTTACCCCAGATAGCTGTGAAATTTTAAATGGTAAACAAAACAAATTGGGTTTACTATATTTGGAATGCAGGTTTTGCATGAGCAATCATCAGCTGGTTTACACGAAATGTGTTTGTCCCGTGAAGAGTAAGGTTCAGGAAAGACGAAAATGAAACAACGCCTAAGCCCTGGCACACGTGATGGGTAGTTTCTGGCTGACAGGTAACTATTTAGGCAAAGTGGAGGGAATATGGTAAAGGATCCGAACAGACGTGGTTCTTGCAACACAAGGTAGGGGTAGGGCGGGGGGGGGGGGTCACGTAATTATATATTAAGTAACCATTGCGTATTACACTTGTGTATGTGCAGAGCTCCTATTGGCTGTGGGTTCCTTACCTGGCTGATGCTGGCTATTTATATTAGTAATAATTCTGGGATGCAGTAACCACAATTTTTTTTAGTTATGTGTGCGTGTGTAGATACATAAAACATACATATATATATACATATAAATATATATATATACATACATACACATATATACATACATACATATATACATATATATATATATATATATATATATTATATATATATATATAGTGTGTGTGTGTGTGTGTGTGTGTGTGTGTTGTGTGTGTGTATGTGTGCATATATATATTATATATATATATATATATATATATTATATATATATATATATATATATATATATATATATATATATATATATATGCATATAGTAGGTAATGCACATTCTAGTTTTTTTTTTTTTTTATCAGTTTGAGACAACTTTGTCATCGAAGTAAAATGCCTTAAAATTCAGCGGTTTTTTATACCGTTTGTCCGCAAGTGATTTCCAAACTGATTCCCAGCTCGCAGTTTTCATTAAGTTCTGTGTAGTGCCATGAAAATATGACCAGCCAGTCATATTTCTGTATATGAATGCAAGATTTTCATTAGCTGTGTGCAAGCGAATAGATGTGCTGATCTGTATGCAGCAGGCAAAGTTCCCATGGTAGTATTCACTAGGGGAATAGTCTTTGGCAAAAAAGTGCAAGGGTATCTCCTGTTGTCAATATTTGAATGGTGGGGTTCTGTGCCATCATCATTCCCAGTGAATCCAAGAGCCCCCTTTGGCTTGAGGGGCTCAGCTAAAAGATTTTCAAATATATCCATATATATTTTGAAAAAAAAAAACAGTTTGATATTTGAATATTCAATAATCTATTGAATTTAAAATGCCATTTCACCGTAAACAAAGGGAGGCCTGAACACCTAGTTTTTAAAAGCTTGAGGCCCTTTGAGGGAGGCCGTCACTCTCATCTTTGAGGGTCCTCCCATAAGGTATGGGCCCCCAGTCCTTATCAGGTGGCGGGGGACCCCATACTCTTATTGGCCTAGGAGTCCCAAAAGGCCATGATCCAGCCCTGATCGTCCTAGTATGATTTCTAAAGTGACGATAATAACCGTTTTTGACGGAACATAAGACGAGGGCATTAGACGCAACCTAACTTCAGTAGCGTATATTCAGAGATCAAAGCGCCCGGACCTTCGTATGCAAGATTTTGGTTAATTTTTTCGCCCTTTTTTTTTTTGGGGGGGGTACGTATTTTCATACCATCAGTTATGGTACCTAATGCTAAAAAATATTCGGGATTTCATCGTGAAATACTGAAATTTGCTATTTCCAGATACTCCCTATATATATATATATATATATATATATATATATATATATATATATATTATATTTATTATATATACATTTATATATCATTAATATACATATATATATACAATATATCATAAATATATATATATACACCATCTATATATATGTGTGTGTTTATGTGTATGTAATATCCAACGGGGGGGGGGGGGCAGGAATATATTTATATTCGTTATTCTCCTAACAAGAGCATGGTCAAATAATGAGAAAACTTATGGTAATGTGATTAACATATTCAACAAAAAAAAACTAATAACATATTCATAAATTCATTTACAGTCTGGCGAAGAATTTTATTCATATATGAAAGGAAGGTGTGGAGGGAAAGACACGTTTTTTGAGGAGGCGTGGTAGTAAAAAGGTCTAATCCACTGACCTAACATAACCCTGCTCGTTCACTCGTATCTACACATAAAACCGTCGTAACTGCGCAAGTCATGTTTCCGCCTCAGCTGGTCAAAGTCTGCCAGTCTTCCCTCCCGCTTTCCCAGACATTCTTCTACCTGTCTACTCTTCAAGCTTTCCTTTACTTGTTATCATTTCTTTCCTCACTTGGTCTAGATTTGCATTAAAGCATTTGGCTGCGTGCGACACAGACAGAATTCACACCCCTGGCACCCGAAGACCAATAAGCGGACTCTCCTATGCGCGTGTCAGATTAATTTAGAAGCTCGTCGATCCCTACCGCCTTGCTTGACGTCAAGTCGGACACGCTCGAGTACCCATTCGGTAGATCAGCCCCATATATATATATATATATATATGTATAATATGTATATATATATTATATATTATTTATATAATGTATGTATGTAATGTATGTTATATAATATAGTATATATATTATATTATATATATTTATAATGTTAACATGCGTTTTAGTTATGTGTTAACATCTGTGGGTTGGCAGGTGTTCACTGTTCTCTGCGCGTATGACAATAGCCTGACATTTTACACAACGGACAGTGATATAATCCATTGTGAATACAAATTTATATACCCTGTGTATCTTAATATATATATATATATATATATATATATATATATATATATATATATATATTCATATGTGTGTGTGTTTGTTTGTGTGTGGTATGTGTGTGTGTGTGTGTGTGTGTGTGTGTGTGTGTGTGTGTGTGTGTGTGTGTGTGTGTGTGTGTGTGTGGTGTGGTGTTGTGTGTTGTGGTTTGTATGTAGGATGGAAGGTCGACGACAAGCTCCCTTTCCTGGACACTTGGATATATCGTTTTCCTGATCAAGTCTCCATGTCAGTTAACATAATTTACCGATGTACAGTGGAATACAAGCGCTTCTTCTCCTTCTACGTCTTCCACGTAACAGAGGAGTAGCCGCCTGTGTTCCCTCGCGCCACCCGCATCGGGGTCCCCCAGCATGAGGATGGACAGATCGATTTCTTGCGTCGGTCCTAAAGCAAGCTGGCCTATTCTCGCCATATTCTCGACACCTCGCTACCCAGGAGACATCTTGCCTTCTGCCCACGACTCTCCTCCAAGACAAACTCCTGCCTTGCCTTTCTAAGCCTCCCCTACACTGAGGAAATGTATTTTCCTCGACATTCCCTTCACTCTCAACAGCCAGTTCACGTTCATGTCTTCTGCCACGACTCTCCTCCTAGACAAACTCCTGCCCTGCCTCTCTTAGCCTCCTTTACACTGAGGAAGGGCATTTTCCTCGTCACCCCCTTCACTCTCAACAGCCACTCCACCCCTTTCCCCAAGCTAACATCCGCCTCATCGCGATCCACAGTATTCATCCCTCTCGAAGATGTTCCCTGCGCCATTTCTTGTGCCTCCTGCGATAAACCAAGACTGGTACGACCGGTGCTTGTTCCATCATACGTGTAGCGCTCCTCAGTTTCGCTATATCGAAGGGAGAACACTTGGCAGCGCCCTCTTTTGTCACGCTAAACAAGCTGATCCAATGTCCAATGTTACCCTTAGCAGCGTTTTTTATTTTTTTATTTCTATTTTATCTATTTATTTATCTATCTATTTATTTTTCTATCCCGCAAACAGTCTCTTTCTTCCCCCACCTTTCGACTGCCCTGGCCTGCCTCGGTTTTCCATTTGATTGACTGCTCACTGCCGCTTCTCCTCCCCTCTTCGTGCGCAATCGCTCTGCTCTTCTGGCCTGAAGATGAAATTCATGAGGTGCTCGAAACTGTTTAACTTATTTTCAGCTAACTCATTTTTGTGTGTAATGAATCTTCAGCTTCAGCCATAACACAACACCACACACACACACACACACACACACACCACACACACACACACACACACAACACCACACACACACACACACACACACACACACCACACACACACACACCACACCACACTCACACACGTATCATGCGTACGTATACATACGCACATACACATGTGTGTTTGTATGTATGTATATATATGTATGTATGTATACATCCATATATATGAATATATGCATGGGTGTGCATATATATATAATATATATATATATACTATATGTATTATATATATATATATATATATACATGTATATGTACTATTATACTAATGATATATGTGAATATACTTGTGTTGTCGAGGATCACTGTGTGTGTGCATGTACATATGTATAAATGTGTGTATTTATTTATTCATTTATCTATTCTATATACATATTATTATATAATATATATATATATATTATATATAATATATATAATAATATATATATATGTATGTATATAGATAGATAGATAGATGTATACATATGCATATATGTATTTAGTAATAATGATCATGGAAATATCAGTTATATTATTGTTGTTATTGTTATTATTACTATTATCATTAATATCATTATCATTAATATCATTTGATTTTCATCATTACTGTTGTTTTTTCATCATTATTATCACTATTACTATTATAATTACCATCATGATTATTGCCATTATTATTATTATCGTCATCATTATCATTACCATTATTATCATTATTATTACTACTATAATCAATATTATCATTGTTATCATCATCATTATATATTGTTACTATCGTTGTTATTAAGATATTCATTATCATTAACATAATTATCTTTATCATTATTATTATTAGCCTAGTTGTTTATCATCATCATATTATGTGTTATCAATATCATTATTAATCATTTTTTAATTATTTTCATTATTATCATTGTTATTATTATTTATGTTATATGTTATTTATCATCATCAATCATCATTATTATTAAATTGTCATTATTATTTCACTATTGTTATCCTTTTAATTATTGTTATTATTTTTTTCATTATTATTATTTATATTACATCATCATCATCATTCATCATCCATCATACATCATCATCATCATCATCATCATCATCATCATCAATCATCATCAATCATCATCATTATTTTATTATTTTACCATTAATCACTGTTATTATTATAAATAATAATGTAATTATTGTCATTACCATTATCATTATTATTATTATTATCACTATCAGATATATTATGTATTGTTATTATTATTATTATTATTATTATTATTATTATTATTATTATTATTATTATTATTATATTATTATATATATTATTATTATTATTATTTTATTTATTATTATTATTATTGTTATTATCATTATTGTTATTATTATTATTATTATCATGCCCATGTAATTACGATCATGACAATTTAATGAGTATTCTTATTGATATTGTTACTAGTATCAAATATAACAATCACGATATGTGATGATATGAGTCCTTTTGTAATAAGTTTGCAGTATCGATATATGAACTGTAATTAATTCTCGAATTTCCAGTGACCGGCAGACCGAAATGCATAAATAATACGACCGTACATCATGTCGATCTCTTTCCTTCTGTGAAATGTATTGGATAAATATATAATGTCATGTGGCACTTTCGTATATTTAATTCAAATTGATATGCTCTTTAATCAAATGAGGGTTTTTCGGTTTATCGAATACCGTGTCAATAGTAACACTGGTGCTCTAGAGCTAAATATATTTTTTGCTTGTATATTGCCGTTTGTCAGCTCGCTTTCATTATCTCTAGCAATAAATTATAAAAGATTGATGCACATCAATTATATTTCAGGGTGGTTAGTATCTTAGTCTTATTAAAAAACGCATAGATAACGAGAAAGAGCGATGTAACTATTCTTCTGACAGACACCTGTGTTGTCATCTGTGTACACTCGTCCGAAGATATCAATTGCGGGTGACATAGACTTACCTACGTATCACCTTTCTTGAAAGGTCAAGCGCTTCTACCCAGTATTTAACCTTCTGTGACTATTTTATTGCATAAAAATTACATCTGACCGAATGATATAAAGAGATATACGCTTAAGACCAAAAGTAAGGTGAAAGAAAATAGTGGATAGCAGGTGAAGCCAAGTGAACGGAATCGCACGACGTGGTTGTGTGGCAGCGAAAATGCTCCGAAGAGGCACGGGGCGAACTCCCCCATTCATTTTGGTGGGCCTTTTGCTCGTTGTGCTCATATTAGCCTTCAATTGTTGGACCCTTTCGTCGCAGAATTCCGACTTGCAACAGGAGATAGAGAAAATACAAGCTGAGGTCAAAATCAGGTGAGAAAACCGAGTTCTTTTTTCCGTGACCACTGCCAGCTCGAGGCTCTGATTTCGCCTTCCTAAGTTCACGATTCAAAGGCGATAAATAGTACAGTCTGACTTTGAAAAGTGAAATCGAAGTTGGCAAGTTAAAATTATAGACTACTTGTAATTTATGTGGCAATTTTCCCTCAGTTTCCGCTATGCTTTTGTAAGAGTATAGTCCTTAGGCTTATCAAAGAGAGGGTGGTTTCTGTTATAATCAGAATGTTTATCAATTTGTAAGCTATTTGGTCAAATGCCTCCATCTGCAGTTGTCATATTCTCAAAGCTTTAATGTGATATTATTTATTTCTCAGTATTTATATTTGGTACAGACACATCTCTTCTGTTTTCTTCTTCTCTCTCTTCTCTCTGCTCTCTCTTCTCTCTCTCTCGTCTCTCTCTTCTCTTCTCTCTCATCTCTCTTCTCTCTCTCACTCCTACTCTCTCTCTCTATTCTTCTCTCATCTTCTCTTCTCTCGCTCTCTCTCTTCTCTCGTAATTTCTATCTTCTCTCTCCCTCTCGTCTCCTCTCTCTTCTCTTCCTCTTTCTCCTCTCTCGGTCTCTTCTCCTCTCTCTCCTCTCTCTGTCCCTCCTCCTCCTCCATCTCCATCTCTCTCTCATCTCTCTCGTTCTCCTCGTCATCTCTCTCTCTCTCATCTCCGTCTCTCTGCTGTATGTCTCTTCAGCCTCCAGTCGTCTCTATCTCTCTCTCTTCGCTCTCTCCTCTCTGTACTCTCCTCTCTCTCGCCTCTCCTCTCCTTCTTCATCTCCTTCTCATCTTCGTCTCTCTCTGCCTCTCTCTCTCTGCTACTCTCCGTTCCTCCTTGCCCATCGTCTCACGCTCTCTCTCCTCTCTCTCTACCTCAGCATCTCTTCTCTCGACTAATAGAGCGTTTCGGTCCTTCTCCTACGGCTTCGCCGTTCGCTCGGTGTCTGTTGCGATTCTGATTCTGTTGTCTCTCTCTCCTCCTCTCCTCTCAGCATCTTCTCTCCTCCCGATCTGTGTACTGTT
>NW_020869276.1:199436-212433 GCF_003789085.1 Penaeus vannamei | reverse complement strand
ATATATATATATATATATATATATATATATATATATACACACACATATACATACATATATAATATATATATATATATATATATATATATATATATATATATATATATATATATATATATATTGATTTATATAAATATCTATGTAATTATGTTACACCTATATACATGTATTCTATATTTCTAGACATATATGCATAGATATGCATATTTATATTTAATATTTATGTATATTGTATTTTACTGAATTTGAATTATTTAGAAATGAAAATTTCACTAGAGAAATTATATTTTTTGTAAGTTTAGATACTGTTTTGGTTCAACAGATTTTTTCCAGTAAATGAAATGGGAAAGAATATTCCTCCAGGCACTGTTGTTGATTCAGGAATTACACATCCTATTGAGAGAGATTTCTACTTGTGTTCTCATCACGTAAGTGAATTTCGTGATGCATGACATATAATTTATATATATATGATGAAGCCATGAAGATATTCAAAAGACATTCTGATTTATTAACACTTTTGTTACAGGGTATTAAAGGTACAAGCAGACCAGCCCATTACCATGTGTTGTGGGATGACAATAATCTGACCATGGATCAGTTACAAGAATTTACATATAATATGTGCCATGTGTACTCAAGATGTAGCAAGTCTGTATCTTTGCCAGCACCAGTTGCTTATGCACATTTAGCTGCTTTTCGGTAAGATAGTTTTCATATTACTAAAAAACAAATCTAACGATTATTTTTTCATTGTCAATATTTCCACTTGGTCTAACTACTACTTGATATAACTATTGTACATAGAATACCTGCTTATCCCACAATGAGTACAATGTCATGGTTACATTTTTTCTTCTTGATTACCCCACAATAAGTATGGTATCCCAGTTACATTTTTCTTTCTTTTTGAAAATTAAGCATCAGATCTGACAATGTAATTTGAGCCAGTTACCTTTTTATGTCATGTCTAGTGGTATTTGTTAGAATAGCATTATAATTGTTTATTCTGTGAATTGACAATTTATCTACTGATTTCCATAATATTTCAGATGCACCATCATTTACTTTTTTATATCCGCCACTTGATACACAATTCAGCATAACTGATATTACTGATTTCTCTTTCCTTTCAGCGCCAAGGTTCATGCTACGGAGGCAAATATGCAAGAGAGTGAGTTAGACAATATCAAGATGAATAGAGAGAAGGAATTATCCAGTAAACTTTATTATATATAGGAAATTTATTTGTTTCATTTTTTTTTACTGTGATTTTTAAGAGGATACCCTTTCAATGATTAATGAATGTTTTCAAGCAAAACAAACGGATTTGTATTTTTTATTCTTTTGGAACATATTCATCTTAAACTGTTCAAGGATCAACTTTTTTATAAATAGATATGCGCAGAAACGAGAAACTCATGATAGGCTTAAATGATTGATATTCTTTTCTTTATTTAGTACTATTTTGTAATATTAGTGATTAGGCAAAATATAAAAAGAAAATGGAAGCGTGATTATGGACATTATTTATTCCTTTGTACTGACTTTTAAAAATAGCTTATGGTGTATGGTAGACAACCAAGATATCTCGACTCGCAAATTTTTGAAGATTAATGAGTGTGGATGCTTTTAAGAGCGAGGTGTTGCTCCTTGGCTCCCCACAGTGAGTCCTGTCATAACATGTGATAATCTGTGGTGAAGAAAGGTTGAGTTACAACTTTACATAGCTCATACGGAAGGGGATAGACACATCACTGGGATGTCTAGTGTAACAAGAGATGAATAATCAGACAAAGCAAGTGATCCCATTGTGATAAAACATTTGAAATTTTAAATAAAAGTAGCAGCAAAAACATGGAGCAGTGCCTGTGGTATCACTATCGAGATTCGATAGGTTTAAAGGCTAACTGATACCGAGAGTGCAATGTTCTCTGGCTTCAAAACTAGCGAATGGATGGCGTTAAAGGAAAGTCATCTTCAGGTGGTGTCACCATGCAAGAAAATGAGTGGCGCTGGAGGAGCATCCTCAGGCAGCTATAAAAATAAGCTGCAGGGAGTGCCTGTTGTATTGTACAGTGGTCTAAGGATGGGTATATACCACATAATCATGGTTAAACCAGATTTCGTAGAAACTATACGTATAAATCACTTCAGCCATTTTCCAGCCTTTCTCAGAGCCTTGCCAAAAAAACGCTAGTTGTTTCTACATATGATTTTTGTGCCTTTTGCTACCTTTGCCAGGTCTTTTGCTACAAAGATCCCGTTTGATCATTTGGTGACCCTAAGTTACTGAGCCAATCTTTGACAAAACGTCACACTGACAGCTCCGACAAGCCACCGTGATCTGCCACGACCTTGTCCAGGATTGTCTGTGTCCTGTTGACCTCTGCAACAGGTCTTTGCTTGGATTACAGGCCTCGAATTCAGGTGTAGATACGGCTATAATCGCCTTTGTTCAGGACCTAGTGTTCAAGCAAATTTCAACCTCTTCTACTACCACTAATTTTTCCCTCTTTTCCTTATACTCTTCCTGGGCCTACAAGAGTCCTTGTGACTGGTATTCGCCTAGGGAGAAGTACAACCTTAGTCCCCTTGTAGCAGCTTAGGACCAAGGAGTACTTCCACGTACACAGCCCCAATTCTTGAGAGGTGCCGGAGAACTCCGCCGTGTCTACCTCCTGAGAGGATCGGAAAGTTGAAAAATAGGGAACAATCAAGTATATAAACCTGAAATCAAAAGTGTGTACGGTTAGGGCTAGGCCCCTGCAAAGGGTCCCCACTGATACAATATAGAACACTCATGTTCTCTATAGCCCCTTCAAGAGGGGCCGGGGATGAGTGTAATTCTTGACCCCTAAAAATCAGTGGTGTGGGTTCCCTCAGCACCCACCCCATTTAATTCTCATGTCACCATGAGGATTAAAGTACGACCCTCTGCAGACGCTCTTCGATGCGGAGGTGAGGACTCTTCATCATCACCAGTGACCAATATGTTATCTGCCAAGATGAGGCAAATGCAGAAGCTCTGTTCAAGAGCGAAAACGTATCAATGCTGAAGACCAAAAGCTTTGAGCCTATAATGCCTCCCGAACTAAAAGCTAAACTCACCCGTGTGATTAAGCAACTAGACGGAACTGGTTAGAGTTCCCTGAGGCAATAACAGAAGAGCTGGAGAGAAGCTCACCCGAAACCAAAATTGACAATGTTTTCATCATGAAAAATAGATACTTGATGAAAATAGAGTTTACCGACCATGAGACTGTAGCCAAGATTCAGGAGAAAGGTTTATACCTTTCGCAGTGTATGCACTGTAACAAATATGTTCATTCTAGAAACAACTGCCCAGACATGGACCATAACCTGAAGCTATGCTCCGAGTGTGGAGCAAACGTACAGAGATTGCAAGTCTTAATGCAAAAAGATGCCTAAGCTGCGACGAAGGCCATCGAACGCTTGCCAACTCCTGCATGAGGAAAGAAGCTATAAAGAAAACCAGGGAGGAAGCAATCAAGGAGGAGGAGAGGAAAGAAATGGCCATAAAAAGAGTCGCCGAACAAACGGCCAAACAAACAATTGCTGCCACTCAGAATGCCTGATTGAAACCACTAATAAAAGAAACAAAGGAGGAGAAGGGAGAACCTCAAGTAATCTTGCAACTACCTTAAAACCTCTCAGTGGGAATACTGACAGCCATAATTCACGCCCACTTGCAAAACATCCTCGAGCCAGGCCAAGGGACACCACGTACACAAAATTCTGAAAGACAACAATCTTCTTGATACAGACCTAGTTAATAGGGATTCATGGTAGATTTCCAAAGTCATCCCATCAAACACCACCACTGAAACCACACTCACGCAACCGCTTCAACCAGATCTCGGCCCACAGGACAAGCCAGAGACTGAACTCTTCACCACACCACAGAGGAAACCCACGCCAGCACTTACGCCAACACAATCACCTGTACGCACGCACCACCAAAACGAACACGTACAATCAGTCACCACAGCAACCCAACCCACAGACAACACAGTCAGTCACACAAAAAATACGACACAAATACACCGCAGACACACAGACGACCTTACAGACTCAGAGGTCAGTCCCTTCGCCATTGGAACGATTACGACCTCTATCCAAAAACATGTCATCCGCCTCTTTGCAGCGGAGCCCTCACGCTACAAACACTGAGACAGACAACAGCGGTCCACACGAAGTCACACGCGGTACAATAAAATGGATATACACAAATACCACATACCAAACACTTCCACGAACAGAAGATCGCACAACATTTACACTGGGAAACATTCACATGAGAATTATGCAACGGCATAAAGATTCTAAAGTCTTATGGCTGAAGTACAGACGACTCATAAACGAACAGACTATCACATACATGTAAAACACCAATAGACAAAAGATAGACAGCAGAGGAGATGGAAGTTGTCCATAAGGAGTTCTGGCAACAGAACTTTCAAATCTCCCCTGCTGAAAACACAACTTTTGATCCAGACACAGAAACCGAGGTCACACAAACACTACAACAGCAACACAATTCTCACATCACAAACAATATCACTGGACAGCTCTCACCAGACGACCCTCTCTCACGCCCTATCACACCAGAAGATATGAGACACGCTCACACACGAACAAATGACCAGAATCAGACCGATCTCCTTGCTGGAGGTCTCCGGGAAGTTGCTAGAGAGACTAATCACACAGACTCAAGACACACCTTGAATTCAACAACATACACAACACTAGGCAACACGGCTTTCGCCCACACAGGGACTGGGAGTGCAGTCACCCTCACGTACGCGGAAATCGCCATCATTCTCGCAAGCAAGCACCAGACTAACCTTATACTACGATCACCAAGGCCTTTGATAGGTCTGGCCTCGAATATAAAATAATACAACTTCAATTGCCTCCACATCTCACATGCTTCGCAACTACATAGTATACGCAGACGACATAACACGAACCTCATACCTCCAAATCAAAAACACCATGAAAGCAGCCACACATACAGCCATTAACACAATCAACACATGAAAACAAATGGAAAACACAAACAAACAAACAAATTCACTTTCATACCACTGGCTCGACACAACCCACCCCAATCACAATAAACAACTGAGACACCCTACGCAAACAAGGAAAAAAATTTAGGCCTACACTCAGCAAACACGGTATCTCCACGCACGCACAACACAGAATAGGCCAAACACGCATAGCTGTCAACAAAATCAGACGTTTCTCATACTGCTCAACACAAACAAAACTCAAAATATACGCCCATACCACTCATTGTATTCTCTAAAACACAAAAACACAGGATGCAATCCATACAGAACAAAGCACTATACTGGATAAACACCACAATACAGGGCAGAATTCACCACGGAATCACCGCACAATCACTATACCGAACATACAACATGGAGCCACTAAACATATGCATACACACACTCGCCAAGCGAGCCTTGGATCGCATACAACATATAGACAACACTAATTATGATGACATTATACTAAAACGCGCGCGCACACGCACGCACACACACACGCGAACCACTCATGGTGGCCCAGGACACTCCCACTTGTGAATGGAGATCCCCTGAACCCCTCTTCGTACGTTAATGTTATGTTTCTGTTGTTTTATGTTTGTTCGTTTTAAGGTTACTGTTTTCACGCAACTCAGGCACATCATCACCGCACCTCACAAGCTTGGCGGGGGGAGGAGCCTCCGGCCCGACCACACCCACTTAGCGCGTGTACTCGGATCGGGGGATGACTTCCATGCCAAAAAATCACCTCATAGCACCGAGCATGATGAGCTTCATACCTAGGCGGCCATCATCCCACCACATACCATTCAGCTCTTTATTTTTCTTTTTGTTAACCTGAGTTGCGTTACCATAACTCTATCTATCTGACCATCACTATTTCTTACTGCTCCCTGCTCCACTCTTACTTCATCTCCCATTATTTAAATGTGTAGGTAATGTTCATATGTATTATACGTTAAAACAAAGGAAAAATAACAAAAACAAAACAATAATAATTTATGTTCATGTTTATGTGTTAGTATGGTTATGTTCCATGTTATATTGCTCTACGTTTATGTTTATATTCCTTGAAAAAATATAAAAGAAAAGTGACCCACTGAACCTCGCTCTCAGCCCATGGGAGTTGTGAGGCAGGCAGGCGAGGGTCTCACCTGCACTAGGCTATCATAGCGAGACTTGCTCTCACTATTGATAATCCCTAGCAGGTGAAAAAATAAAAATAAATAAAATTAATAAAATTAGATTAACAACAAAAAACCCTTCTTAGTTACTTTTCTGTGTTATATTCTATGTTTGTGTTTACGTTCCATGTTTTCATTCTATGTTTATGCTCTCTTTATGTTTATATTTACCGATAAAACAAAAACAAAAAGGAAAGAGTGACCCACTGAACCGCACTCTCAGGTCCGTAGAGCTGGCAGGGAGGCAGGCGAGGGTCTCACCTGCAATAGGCTATCATAGTGAGACTTGTTCTCACTATGATAATCCCAGACAGGCGAAAAAAAGTTCTTTATTTATGTTTATGTTTCTCTTCTATGTTTGTATTCCATGTTTCTATATTTGCATTCTACATTCCAGTTCTATGTTTATGTTCATTCTACGTTTCTATCTTGTCTCTGTCTCATGTTTATGTTTCTATCTTATGTCTCTGTCCATGTTTATGTCTGTTTTATGCCTCTGTTCTATGTTTCTATTCCATGTTCTGCCTATGTCTCTCCTCTCCACGAATTCCAAAAGGCATGAAAACGCCAAAGAAAACACTAAGCAAGGGACCTTCCCCCCTATTTTATTCCTTAAACATTCTTTCATTTTAGGTAGCCAGCTACCCCTAGCTTCCCCCTCTTCTACACTAAGAAGTCCTTCCCATCCTCTCCCTTTAGTTAATTCTACGATAATCGATGGTGAAGAAAGGTTGTGTTAAAACGACACAACTTTTGCGGAAGGGACAACACTGCATTGGGATGTCAAATGTGACAAGGAGAGATGAATAATCTGGTAAAGCAGTGATCATGCGTATTTGCATGAGAGAAGATAGTATGTGACAAATGTGTAAGGTTGCGTAGACCATGTAGAATATAGTATATAAATAGGATAATAGCATACATATTATCAGTAGTATTGATGCGAGGACTCCGGCGAGGCAATGGAGAGCCCTAGGCCCTGAGCAGACAGGAGAATCAATATTTTTATAGCGAGAAATGCGGTATAAAAAACAAAATGAGAAATGTAACCTTAGCATACGGCTATTACCTGCTTGCCTGCCGGCTGACTTGACATAAGGGCAATTACGCTAAGCGAGGCTGCGCCGGTGTCGAGTGAGGTAATTACGCCTAGCAGGCTGGCTGCGCCGGCGTCGAGTGATGCAATTATGCCGAGCGAGACTGCGCCAGTGCCGATGTGATTGTGGCATCCGCCACAATGCCTCCCCCCAATCGAGGAAAAAAGGACCACAGGTTGAGGATCCTGCGTGGGCGAGAATAACGTCCAGATCTCGTGTAGGTGGCTGGTGGTGGGCGTTATCACAGAGAAAAAAACAAACTTGGCCACATCCAATCCATGCGGGGTGATGAGAGCGATGGGTTAGTCTGCTGGGAGCGAATTACTGAGCTACCCGGTTGAAGTCCTCTCAGTGTCGCTTGAGTCGTCGCTGAGGAAGATTACTCTGGATACGGCAAGGGGCTGGTTGTGCTGGCATTGCAGAGGATAGGCGTATCTCTGATGGTGACTTTTGTCCAGTGAAGGTTGGTTATGGCCGTGATGTAGGCCATGGTCTCGGGATCTCGATTTTGTTTTGCCGCCAGAGCCTTGTAGTCGACCCTGGTAGGCCGCGTTGCCAAACTGCATCTGGTAGGAGTAGATGCCGTCTGCGTCAAGAAATCGGATGAAGGGCTTTCAGTTGGTGTTGGACCCTGGGACAGTTGCTGCATTGATGTTGGTACTAGCAGGTGGGAAAATGGGTGCTGTTGGTTGAGGGCGGGCATGCCGATGTGTTTCCATCATTGCATTGGTTCTGGTGAGTACTTTAATGGCTGTCTCATCCGAGTCGTGGAGTTCCTCTCAGATGTAGCTGAGGAGAGAGCAGAGCCAAATCTCTTTTTTAAGATTCACTTCTTGGAATTTACCTTGTGCATCTTTGGTGGGGAGGCGGCATAGACGTGATTTCTTGACAGACTTGTTTTGGTGCATGGTTTCCAAATGGTGTTGGAGATGTTGAAGATTTGTCGCGGCCTCTGAGAAGGAGAAAGAGAAAACTTCAACAGCTCCTGCTTCAGTGTGTCGTATTAAATTTCGTCCAGCTGGGTGTCTTCATTTGGCAAAAACGTGAAAGGCGGATGGATGCGGCATTCACTTCAGTGCTGCGTCGGTGCTCATGTCGTTTCCGGGGTCACCAATGTTGCAAGGCCTACGGCGAGGTAATAGAGAGCCCTAGGCCCAGAGCAGACAGGAAAATCAAACACTGAAGTGCAGAGAAGTGTATGAAAAAAGACTAGAACGGAAGTGGACATGGAAGTCGCCTTCTGACGTCAAAAACGAAATTGACTTCATAATTTCAAATAGGCGCGGTATAATAAAAAATGAAGAGATTATAAATAAAGTAAATGTAGGCAGCGACCATAGAATGGTGAGAGGCGAAATTAAAATACACCTCAGAAGGGAAATGAACAAACTAATGTGTAAACCACAGCCAAACTTGGCTAAGTTGAGGATCAGAACAACAGAATTTAGCCTAAACATCCAAAACAGATATTCACTCCTCCGCGACGAAGATCTCAACATCGACCAAATCAATAAACAGTTCAATGACATAATAAAAGAAGCTGCACTTGAAGTAGGCGGCAAGAACGACAATCGAAGCTCCAGCAAGCTCTCGGTAGAAACTAAACAGCTTATGCAAAAACGTAGAGACATGAAAATATCGTCAAACAGGGACAAGATAGAATTGTTTGAACTAACAAAGACCATAAATAAAAAGAAGAGAGATGTACGGAAATTCAATACTCAAATAATAAATGAAGCAGTGATTTCAGGTACCAGCATGAAAGCAGCTAAAAGAAGACTAGGAATAGGGAGAAATCAAATGTATGCAATTAAGAAACCAGACGGAGAAGTAAACACATAACAAGAATGAAATCATCAAAGTAGTGGAAGACTTTTACAGGGATCTATACAACTCAAACGAACAGCCACAAATAGAAGCAAACACGGTAACTAGCGACGTACCTAATATCACAAAAGAAGAAATAAAAAGAGCACTTAAAGGCATGAAGAGAGGGAAAACACCAGGCGAAGACGGAATTAGTATAGACCTCATATTAGATGCAGGAGACATCGCAACAGTGAAACTAGCCAATCTTTTTAACAAATGTCTTCTCAGCGGAAAAACTCCGAAAGCCTGGAAAAATGCAACAATTATCTTGTTACACAAAAAAGGCGATAAAAAGGATTTAAAAAATTACCGACCCATAAGCCTCCTTTCGGTTACTTACAAACTGTTCACGAAAGTCATTACAGCTCGCATCTCTGACAGTCTGGATTCCAGCCAGCCTAGAGAACAGGCAGGCTTCCGCACGGATTCTCAACAACAGATCACATCCACACGCTCACCCAAATAAGAGAAAAAGTAAACGAATATAGGAAACCCCTGTGTATGGCATTCATCGATTATGAAAAGGCATTTGACTCTGTACAAATACCAGCAGTATTAGGTGCTATTCAACAACAGGGAGTTGAGGAGGTATATTGTAATATATTGGAAGATATATACAAAGATAGGACAGCAACCATCAAACTCCATACAGAAACCGATAAAGTACCAATTAAAAAAGGACTAGAACGAAAATACGAAAAAAGACTAGAACGGAAGTGGACATGGAAGTCGCCTTCTGACGTCAAAAACGAAATTGACTTCATAATTTCAAATAGGCGCGATATAATAAAAAATGTAGAGGTTATAAATAAAGTAAATGTAGGCAGCGACCATAGAATGGTGAGAGGCGAAATTAAAATACATCTCAGAAGGGAAAGGAACAAACTAATGAGTAAACCACAGCCAAACTTGGCTAACTTGAGGATCAGAGCAACAGAATTTAGCCTAAACATCCAAAACAGATATTCACTCCTCCGCGACGAAGATCTCAACATCGACCAAATCAATAAACAGTTCAATGACATAATAAAAGAAGCTGCACTTGAAGTAGGCGGAAAGAACGACAATCGAAGCTCCAGCAAGCTCTCGGTAGAAACTAAACAGCTTATGCAAAAACGTAGAGACATGAAAGTATCGTCAAATAGGGACAAGATAGAATTGGTTGAACTAACAAAGACCATAAATAAAAAGAAGAGGGAAGATGTACGGAAATTCAATACTCAAATAATAAATGAAGCAGTGATTTCAGGTACCAGCATGAAAGCAGCTAAAAGAAGACTAGGAATAGGGAGAAATCAAATGTATGCAATTAAGAAACCAGACGGAGAAGTAACACATAACAAGAATGAAATCATCAAAGTAGTGGAAGACTTTTACAGGGATCTATACAACTCAAACGAACAGCCACAAATAGAAGCAAACGCGGTAACTAGCGACGTACCTAATATCACAAAAGAAGAAATAAAAAGAGCACTTAAAGGCATGAAGAGAGGGAAAACACCAGGCGAAGACGGAATTAGTATAGACCTCATATTAGATGCAGGAGACATCGCAACAGTGAAACTAGCCAATCTTTTTAACAAATGTCTTCTCAGCGGAAAAACTCCGAAAGCCTGGAAAAATGCAACAATTATCTTGTTACACAAAAAAGGCGATAAAAAGGATTTAAAAAATTACCGACCCATAAGCCTCCTTTCGGTTACTTACAAACTGTTCACGAAAGTCATTACAGCTCGCATCTCTGACAGTCTGGATTCCAGCCAGCCTAGAGAACAGGCAGGCTTCCGCAGCGGATTCTCAACAACAGATCACATCCACACGCTCACCCAAATAAGAGAAAAAGTAAACGAATATAGGAAACCCCTGTGTATGGCATTCATCGATTATGAAAAGGCATTTGACTCTGTACAAATACCAGCAGTATTAGGTGCTATTCAACAACAGGGAGTTGAGGAGGTATATTGTAATATATTGGAAGATATATACAAAGATGGGACAGCAACCATCAAACTCCACACAGAAACCGATAAAATACCAATTAAAAAAGGCGTTAGACAGGGCGACACCATCTCACCAAAGCTGTTTACAGCCTGCCTCGAGGAAATATTCAAGAAACTAGAATGGGAAGGGAAGGGTATCAAAATAGGAGACGAACACCTAAACAACCTAAGATTTGCAGACGACATTGTTCTCCTTAGTGAATCAGCTGATGAACTGCAGCAATTAATAAACGATCTGAATAGAGAAAGCCTAAAAGTCGGACTTAAGATGAACAAGAAAAAGACTGTTATGTTCAACAGCAGAGTCCCACAAGCACATCTAGTAAAGAGAAAATAAAGCGACGAATCAGTCTAGACTGGAGTGCCTTCGGCAGGCACAGTAGCACACTAAGAGGTTCCCTGCCATTGTGCTTAAAAAGAAAAGTCTTCAACCAATGCGTCCTCCCAGTTATGACCTATGGGTCAGAAACATGGACTACAACCAGGTTACTGGAGAGGAAACTAATAAGCGCCCAGAGAGGGATGGAAAGATCGATGATGGGAATTAGCCTGAGAGATCGGAAGCGGGCGATGTGGATCAGAGAACAGACGAAGGTAGAAGATATACTCGGGAGCATTAAAAAAAAAAATGGCAATGGGCAGGGCATGTATGTCGGAGACAAGACGATAGATGGGCAAAGAAAGTAAGACTGGATTATAAATAACATAAGGAGGCCAAGAGCCAGACCAATGACACGATGGCGCGACGAAATAGCGAAATTCGGGGGCCAAGACTGGAAACAAACATCGCAAGACAGGAAAACCTGGAAAAGACTGGGAGAGGCCTACGTCCTGCAGTGGATTGACTCAGGCTGATGATGATGATGATATATACATATATACGCACAAAACAGGCACATATGCATACATATATATGTATATATATATGTATATACATGTATATATATATATATTATATATATATATATATATATTATATATATAATATATATGTATATATATATGTGTGTTATATATTATATATAAATATATATATATATATATATATATATATATATATATATATATATATATATTATATATGTATATATGTGTGTTATATATATATATATATATATATATATATATATAATATATATATATATATAATATATATATATATATATATATATATATATATATATATATATATATATATAATACATATATATATATATATATATACATATATATACATATATATATATATATATATATATATATATATATATATATATATATATATATATATACATATAGCTGTATCTGCATCTCATAGCTGGCTATGAGATGTCTGTCGGTCCCCATGGTTCAGGAGCTGATGCCGGTAGCGAGAATAGCCTCCTTTTCCGGGACTTTGCTAGGTCCCAGAAATTGAGGATTTCTGGCTCCTGGTACCAGCGCCCAGACCCACATCGCTGGACATGGTACAGTGATGCGGGTAACGCAGCCAAGGAGATCGACCACATACTTGTTAGCACTCGTTGGAGGATCCTTCAGAATTGCAGGGTGTACAGGAGTGCTGAGTTCTGTGGTACTGACCATAGATTGGTTGTGGCTACCCTCCGGGTCCACTTCAAAACCCCCAGCGGTCAAATGATCACCCTAGGGTGTTTCATTTGGACAGGCTGGGGGGGGAGTGTGCCGCGGGTTTGCTGAGGCAATCTCTGATCGTTTCGCAGTGCTTGGCAGTCTGACAGACCCTGTTCTTCTGTGGGATACCTTTA
>NW_020869276.1:183623-194336 GCF_003789085.1 Penaeus vannamei | reverse complement strand
TATATATGTATATATATATATTGTATATATATATATGTGTATATATATATATATTAGTATATATATATATATGTTATATATATATATATGTATATATATTATATGTTTATATATATATATGTGTATATATATATATATGTGATATATATATATATGTGTATATATATATATATGTATATATATATATGTTATATATATATATATGTGTTATATATATATATATATGTGTATAATATATGTATATATATATGTGTATATATATATATATGTGTATTATTATGTGTATATATAATATGTGTATATATATATATGTGTATATATATATGTGTATTATATATATATGTGTATATATATATGTATATATATATATATGTATATATATATATATGTATATATATATATGTATATATATATATTATGTATATATATATGTATTATATATATATGTATATATATATACTGTATATATATATATATGTATTATATATATATGTATATATATATATATATGTATATATATGTATATAATGTATATATGTATATATGTATATATATATATATGTGTTATATATATATATATATATGTATATATATATATATATATGTATATATATATATATATATATATATATATATATATATATATATATATATATATATATATATATATATTATAGATCGTGAAGCGACTGCTCTATCCATTCCTCCACCACTCACTCAAAAGGATTGTCCCTAATGCTCACGGGGATTGTGTGTAAAATCTCGCTTTACTTACTCAGGTATGAGTAGTTAGGTAAAATCCATGGCGCTAGATGGCACCTGGTTGCACAATCCTTTTGAGTGAGTGGTGGAGGAATGGATAGAGCAGTCGCTTCACGATCTGGCGGCGCGGGATCGATCCCCGAACAGTGAGGTTTATATATTCATGATAAAAATGCGGTAGTGCATTGTTTCCATCTTTCATTAATATACCTCAGGTTATCTTATTTGAGGTTTGATCTGCTCTCCATAAGTCCCGAATGCTCACGGGGATTGTGTGTAAAATCTCGCTATACTTACTCAGGTATGAGTAGTTAGGTAAAATCCATGGCGCTAGATGCACCTGGTTGCACATCCTTTTGAGTGAGTGGTGGAGGAATGGATAGAGCAGTGCTTCACGATCTGGCGGCGCGGGATCGATCCCCGAACAGAGAGGTTTATATATTCATGATAAAAATGCGGTAGTGCATTGTTTCCATCTTTCATTAATATACCTCAGGTTATCTGATTTGGGGTTTGATCTGCTCTCCATAAGTCCCGAATGCTTACGGGGATTGTGTGTAAAATCTCGCTATACTTACTCAGGTATGAGTAGTTAGGTAAAATCCATGGCGCTAGATGGCACCTGGTTGCACAATCCTTTTGAGTGAGTGGTGGAGGAATGGATAAGAGGCATTGCTTCACGATTGGCGGCGCGGGATCGATCCCCGAGCAGAGAGGTTTATATATTCATATATATATATATATATAATATATTATATATATATATATATATATATATATATATATATATATATATGTATATGTATAAGTGTGTGGTGTGTGTGTGTTTTTGAGTAACATTAGAATTATAATAAACCACATTTTTCATTATATAAACATCTTAGACATAATTGTTGTCCCAGTCTTAGATTTTAAACGGAAACCATTTTAAAACAGGTAACAGATTTAAAGGATCATCTCGGGTTCTTTATCCAAGCTACATCTTCATATTTTAAAAGTCCTGAACCATCATTACGAAGAGCTGCTGCTTTACTGATTGGTAAATATGAATTTTGACAATTTCATATCATTTGTCTTTTGTGATCATTCTTCCAAAGTACATAGACATGCATCAGTCTTTCTCCTTATACTGTTTCTTACTTTGTAATATACTTATGTATGATATATTTATACAGATGAGATTGTTGTATATCTATCAATTTGTATTTATTTGTATTTATGTGGGAGAATTTTGTATAATGAATAGGTATTTCACTTACAGGTAATCTTGTTTACCATTGTGAAAGCTGTGAAGATCTGAACATATCAACAGTCAGCCATGGGCTATCGTTTCTCCTGCGAGACCAGGACCCATCTGTTCGTACTGCTGCAGCCATTGCCATACCTCTACTTTTTAGGCACATTGACCTTATGTAAACATTCTAACTACGCACTGCTTGATTTTATATAGGTTGTTTCTTCTCCAACCATACATCTTTTATTGTTCATATTATTGAGACAAAAGGACATATTTCTTTAGGCAAGGTATGATTATGTTTCATTAGAAAAAAAGAGGGAACTATATATACACAGTCATTATGTGCTTGCATATATATTTAGATATGCACACACACACATACACGTACACACACACGCACACGCCCACATGTACACACAGATATATGCAAACATATAGGTAGTCAAGTTTTTAACTTTTAGAAATATCTGAAGATTAAATTACATTTAGATCAACTTCAGAGCTTCCTTAACAAGAAGAAAATGCAAGAATAGCAGATTATATAAACAATAGTAAAATCAGCTGTTGGATCTTTTACCCATCAATACTAGCTTGCTACACTAATAGTGCATGTCATAGGCTCTCTTTGTTAGCACAACTTACATGGAAGCATCATATTTAATTTTTAGATCTTTACTCAGCTATTGTCTTTTCTACAAGTATCAATATTTAGATTAAAAATCCTTGCAGAATATATCACTTGAAACTATAGCAACTTTAAGTCATTAATTCCCTTTCATAATTTCCTGATCTCCAAGACGGCAATCTTAATGCTTTCATCAGTGTGATAGAAGTCAGATCTTTAACATTTGGTGTCATTCAGCATAAAATGCATATTGTTTTTTGGTGATGTTTGTGTGTATTTGTACACATAAATTAATGTCAATATGTGTGCATATGATATTTATTTTGGTTATTTGAAAAGAACTGATATCAAAATTTCAGCTGCTTTATTTCAAGTAATGGATTCTAGTAACTAGTTATGAAAGGTTCCAATGCCTCATTATTATTGAAATGTGTTTAGATATTTTCTTTGTAAAGGTAGATAAGGAATTACACCTAGATGATGGAAATGGAGAGAAAAGTAAAAATCATTGAACACATAGAATCATCTACTGATTTTTAGGTTTACAACATTGTAAATATTCTTGGTAAGGATGTATTTTTATACTTATTGAGATGTGTATCCTATATGGTTATATTTAGTTATGTATGCATGGTATTTCGTGCTATAGAGATATGCAATACAGGGACTGATACCCTGAAAAGATGCAACTGTTTTCATAGCAGTGCCAAAGCAAATGCAAATATCCAGATTGTATGTATATTTATGTCTATAAGTAGATAAAGTAAAATTCAGTTATTTGGTGGCTCCCAGTATCCTAAATATTGCAACATGTACTCATGAACTCAAATATCTGCATTTATAATTTACATTTACTTGAGAGGCAAAAATATTTTCATAGCTGTTGATAATAATATCAATATTTACTAAATGCTATGGCCTTTAGCCTTTTCTAAAAGCCTGTCCTGTTATACCCCATTATGCCATATGGATGATTTTAATAATCATTTTTTTTAAAGCATCCTCAAGTAACTTTATTTAAGAAGTCCTGAATAACGCTGGTTTTACACTTATCGAACATGTATATGTAGGTTAATGTAATTATAATAGTATGTCATTGTGGTTGGAAGTTAATTGTTGTAATATATTTTTTTATGATTCAGTAATGCTCTTGGAGCAGAAGACAATAGAAAAAGGCAAAGAATAAAAGATATGATTTTCTTATTTGTATATATATTTTTCTTCATCTGCTCTTTAAAGTCATTTGTATATTTTCATTATGGAGTTATAAGTGCCACTGGGTTATGAATCATAGCAACACTTGATGTTATTGGTGGATTACTAAGGCATTGTAGATTTTTTTCCTCTTTCCTTCCTCCCTTTTCTTATACTAGTTTTCCTTTTTATCTTATGAGACTGGAATTCTAACATACCTTTTGAAAAGGCACTGATATGGTTTTATCCAAATTGATGTCAGTCTTCTTCAAAACCCTTTTGTCTGCTGCTCTTAAACTCTTTGGTTGTTAATATTGTGCCAGTGTAGAGGCTCAGAATTTTCCCAATTGCTTATTTTTATGATTACCTGTTGTAAATGATCTTTATTAACCCCATCATGACAGGGCCAGAAATTTTAATGACATAATTATTACACAACAGTTTAGTCTTTCTGGCAGGGTTTGTGTTATGTACAGCCAACCCACCTGCTCACTGCGCACTACGTCATGACGGCTAAAGCCTTACCTGTCACTGAGTGGTTATCAGCAGATCAGTCTACCTAATTTAAAATTTGTAATGGTTATTGTAATCAAATGTAATATGAAACTTGGGTAATTCTATGGAACAAAATGGTGTTTGTTCCATATTACATAATTGATGGTCTGTTGGATAAAGCCAGCTTTGACTTGTCCGAAGAGTAACCTAATTATCAGTATAGTAGCTGATTGAGTGTTCTCTGTTTACTATTGCAGTAAAATCTCTGGTAATTTATGTCATGTACGAGTTTTTCAGCACATGTATGTACATGTTTGAGACTATTTGTATAATTATTTTTATTAACATATGGTATAGATATGTGTACTGTTAATGTCAGCACATATCAGTTTGTTAGGTGATGATTCAGAGTTTAAAGGTGCTGATGTAAATGTATTTAGTCATGCACTGTAAAAGTATTGTGCCTTTGGGTGTATTCCTTACATGGCTGCTCATTTTGAAAATTTTATTTAATCAGATATTGCAGTGTGTTTGCCTTTTATCTTGCCAATTTTATTCTCTCACTAAGAACTTTAGTGGATAAGTTTTATATACCCAACGTGTTTATCTGCACAATGATTATATATGCCTTGTAACTGATAGTGCCATCTGTGCAATGAATTGAAATGTTGGATACAACACTTGCTTTGGATTTTAAAAGCTGTATACTGCACCATTAAGATAATAAAAAAGTAGCAAGCATATTACATACTACCAGGTTATTACCAAATATACCTGTGGAAATGCAGTTTGTCCTAATTATTAGACCTGCTTTTGTGTGTGCACGTGAGCTTGTGTATGCATTCATTTACTTTTTTCTCTGCGTTTTGCTCTTGAGGGGAGGGTGGGGTTATTTTTATTTATTGGCAGTTAAATAAAATGATGGAAGCCTGTTTTAGGTTTCTAAGAAACTAGACTTCAGTAAATTCAAGGGTGAAGTATCCACAGAGAATCTTTCAATGCAAATAATACAGTGATAAATATAAATATGTAGAAGATTCATTTTCTTTTTCTATTTATTGGAAAAAGTATAACTTACAACTTGCTACATTAAACGGGCATGAATTACGGCAACATTAATAATTGATGCTATTAAAGTACATGTCTATTTGATATGTTTAATCACAGGAAAGGACATGGATACCTATTTTATTACTGTGATTTCTAAGGTATATTAAGAATGGTGTCAGTGCCAAATCATTAGAGAATTCATATATGTTTCATTGATATAGTCCTGTTTATATTATTCAGATGTTTATAAGTACTACCATGAATCAGATAATGCATGGATCAGTGTAACTTCAGGCAGTTATTGGGTAGGCTGAAGTGACTGAAGCTTCACATTTCTGGTTATATGTGTTTTATATCCAGTGAAAATTAAAGAATTCTAAGCATATTTTCAGAATTAATGAATACAATATACAGGCATATCTACAGACAGCCATAATAAGATACCTATGATAATGAGAATAGTATTGGTAAGAAAGCAGATTATAGAATCTACTTTTTTCTTCTTCTTTCTTTCTTTTACTTGGTTATATTCTTATTCTTGGTTTCCTTGTCTTTTTTCCTCTCCTTTTTCATTTTCATTCCTTATTGTAAAAAGTTTGAAAACAAATGGTTGGTCACATTTATATGAATATTTTTTTTGTTCCATTTTCAAATATATACTTTAAGCATTTGGAATACAACATTGGCTATATGACACTAGACACTGGCAGGGGGGAAAATGCATTTTTAAGTTTTTTGAGCTTTAATACTGATGAATACAAAGCTTTGGTGATATTTTATTTTTCTGGTAACCATGGAATTCTAATGACTTCTTAACCTAAGCATGGAAAGAAGAGTGAACAAGGAAAATACTAAAATTGCTTGTATACGTTATCCTTATTGCATTAACATCACCTAGGTTTTATGAGAATTGTTTTATGGGTATCATAATATTTTTGTATTTCATATGATTTATCTTGCATACCAGTCTAGAAACATGTAAATTGGTAACAATATTATTCAGTGTTGCTATTCATGATTGTAAATCTATACTTTTCTGATGATAATAAATTGTGCTTAATTCATGTTGTATTTTCAAATTCATTTTCAGTAAGGTACTTGTTATCTGCTGCCAAATTATAGATCAGCAATCCTCTGCATGGACCATCTTGGGTCTCAGAAGGGATGATAGACTTAATTTACCATACACCTGATCAAGCAGTCTTTCCTAGGGTTTGTCTGTTGTGCACTGTCAGGGGAGGAGTAAGAGGTGCTGTGTGGGGCTGTGTTCCCTATGATATGATATGTGCAACATTAGGAATCTTTAGTCTAGAAGGTAAGCAAAATGTTCAAACGTTGCTTAAAGCAAAACTAGAGTAATTGACAACAGCACCTTCTAGGATCTATATATAATTGCATTACAATACTAGCTAGCTGGTGAACTGGTTCCAGCTTCAGCACAGGCATGTTACTGCTTTGGTTGCAGACTTGGCAGACTTGATTATAATAACATGTTAATATATATATATGCATAGCATACAAGTTACATCCTTATACTACTATTTGAAGGACAGTGATTACATAGGGGGCACATATTTTTTTACTTTTTTTTATATAGTTAGCTTTAGTTTGTAGCCTGTTACATATGTTCTACATAATGTTTACAAAACTGGGAGTGAATCAGTCCCTACTCTTTCTGTTGAAGGCCTCTTACTCATTGAGGTCTTCACCACAGTATATTCAGATTCAGATATGTCTGGGGGCATTGACATTGAAATAGATAACATGATGCTCAAATGACACATATGTTACTGAGTCTAAGCATACCATAGCAGAATACTAATAACATCTCTTGGACATAATTCTCCATGCAGTGTTCAATCAGGGAGACATTCATTTTAAGATAATCTTTTCGTACTGCTGAGCAAAGCAGGAGCCAGAGGTTTAATCACCCTGGTCAGAGCAGCAGTCACCTGTTTCTTAATTGCCAATCCTCCACACTGTGGGGATGGTGCCAATGAGATCCACCTGACCAGAAATTCCAGCTTCATTCTCATACTGTATTTAGTTGGGAGAGACTTTAGTGTTTACCACCCTTATCTTATCCCATTTCCGAAAAACAAATACAGCAGACTTTCGCAAAGCTGAGGTGCTTGAGCTATGGCCCAAGATAGCTCTTCTCAACAAGTACAAAGTGGGGCCCTGGACTTTACCCTTACCACTGCAGTTCTGGTACAGAAAAGCTGGTCAACTTATGAAACTAAATAATTATCACTATGGAGTGGCACCACCCACTTGGATCCTGGTTGACCTCCCATGTTACGGCGTAATGGAAGGGGATTAAGACCAGTTGACAAACATTTTAGACTGATTTGAGCAAGACCTTGCATGCAATGATTCCTAATAATCAGACAATGTGTTATGTTCCAAAGGCCAGATTGGTTAATGTCATAAGCCAGGCAAAATGGTAAACTATAGGTCAATCACATCGTAAATATGTGTAGTAAGCATTGTAACAAATAGAATATACCACTCACTTGGAGTGTCCTAAGGTCATTCTTAAATATATAAAAAAGTATGGCCGGAGAATACTGTATTGACAAACTGAAAATAGCCACAAGCCAGGATTTTGACTCTAACCATGTTGAGTCATGAGACACATGAATAGGACAAAATGCTTACTTGAACTCTTTTGGCCTACCTTAATTCTGGAAAGGTCAGCTTCTTAGGAAGTGTATACTTGAGTAACCATGTGTGTAGATTTAGGTTAGTAGCCTGGCATAACACCATTTCTGTTAGCATGTGTGTTAATGGTATTCAAATACAACAATGGAATGGCTTCTCATATGTGCTTTACTGGAAACTATTTCTATATAGTGCTTGAAAGTATGCATAAACATCTTCAAAATACGTGTCTTGGAGATATTCAAGCATGATTAAGCACTATACAGGAATAGTTTTTTATACATGCTATAAACATTTCTGAAGGCACAGAATCCCTGAGACTCTCTGAACTTAAGAACGCATAGTACTGGTCTACCAGCAGAGTTGAGGTCAAGTCGGGAATGCCTTCAACCAGACAGGTTTGTCCTGATTTGAGTCAAAACAAGCCTGTTTACTCCAATGTCAAGAATTTTTTGAGAAATCTAAGGACAAATTAGAGCAAGATCTGACAGGATCTGCTATGCAATCACTTCCTTCACAGGCATGCAAGATATGTGTGTATTTTTTGCTACGCATATATAAGACCTGGGAGATTTCCATTCCCTCTCAGAGATGGAAAAGGACTGGCATAGTTTTTATCTGAAGGACCTGGCAAGGTACTGTCATGAAAAGCTCCATGGGTTAACAAAAGTCATGAGCACAGCTGGTCCTGTGCACCAGTCCAAGAAATGGATGTTGAGGAGGTTCAGGTATTCCAATACCTTGGGAAATGGATCAATCAGAAGCTTGCTTATCAAAGGGAGGTGCAGTACCTAGCAGACCAAATTACAGCGAGACTCTGCCAAAAGTGCTATTGCTCCTGCGATTGTATTCCTAGACCTAATGGTCGACACTTACATGTTAGACTGTTCGGTTCAACAAGTAGTGCCACCTGTAGCCAGTAGCATTTGTAGACCACTAAACAAATATAATGCTGGAGAAGGTTTTTGAATTTGCAAGTCATCTTTCAGAGCACTTGCTACTCAAAATGGAGTAACATTATTTGACATACTATTGATCAGAAGCCTTCAGTATCCATTTCCCAGGGAAGGTGCAAAATTATCCGGAATATGGATGATTTTGTAGTAATCTTCGGCCCAAGGAAAGACCAATGTTGTCTCGAGCTCATGCTCGAGGAACGCTTCAGAGTTGAGTTGGACTCAAGATCTCTGCTGCCAAATTTCGGTGCAAGACTTGAGTGTCCATGGACTGGGTGTTGAGGGTATTCCAATACCTTGGGGTATGGGTCATACAGAATCTTGCTTATCAAAAGGAGGTGCAGTACCTGGTAAACCAAACTACGGCAGACTCTGACATACGAGCAGTGACAGAAACACATGTGAGATGGACACAGAGTACTTAGACCATTTTATGTACAGCAGTCATTCCCACTGTGGACTGCTTCTGCTGAAACTAATCAACACCAAGCTTCTAGATTCAGCGATGTGAGTATAGCTAAACCACATTTCGGTTCCACCATTCTTAACCTTCGTATGCATGTTATATTCTCCCCTGGACTGTCGGATTGACTTTTTTGTGTGTGTGTGTGTTGTGTGTGTGTGTGTGTGTGTGTGTGTGTGTGTGTGTGTGTGTGTGTGTGTGTGTGTGTGTGTGTGTGTGTGTGTGTGTGTGTGTGTGTGTGTGTGTGTGTGTGTGTGTTATCAGGGTCAATAAGGTCATCTTGGACATGAATCTCAGACATAAAGTACTGAGATGTCTTGAGTGATGCTACTATTCCTTTGTAAATAACTGACTGACCCATACAGTCAGAGTGTTGATGCACTATCAGCTCAAAGAGCCATTGCTTGCTATGGATATGCGGTCGGTTTGTAGAAATAGCGAGAAAGCGCTTTCTACCCAAGGAATATTCACATACATGTAGTGCATATGCACAGAAGCAAATGCGCATCTCTCAACATGGTAGATGTGCATCAATTCATATACCATTTTGATAGCTATGCACTTATTTATATTAAATGCATGTACACATGTATAAATATACATTGGGTCGGGCCTTTCGCCATTTTAACAAACCGGCCGTTGAAAAGCCCCCCCCCCTTCCCCGCTGTGTCACCCTTTTGATGTGGCCAGTGACGTACAGAGGTCGAGCGATGCCTGGGACAAACGCCTTGCCTATGCCCCCAAAGACTTAAGTGTAAGGCCTAGACTAAGAAATGTAAAAAAAAGCATATTTTGAATTTGATGAAACATGAAGTAAACAATTTATTTGATTGAAATATAAATTTTAAAATCACTATCTCTCTGACTGGATGCCCCCCCCCCCCCATCTGCACGCCACTGTTGTGAGCACAGTCCATCAAGGTCTCATTCAGATACCTGGTGAGCAATAAAAATATTCACACAGAGTATTACATAAGTCACCTCTTTCTCCAGTACGTTTGTAAACATAGCCTCATTGGCGGAGATAATAAAATAATGATAATAATGGTTACCCCTATTGACTTGGTAATTGGGTTAACTGGTGTAATCATTTAAAAATTCCTGGATCCAGATCACCAGACACACCTCTGGTAAAAAAAAGAAAAAAAAAAAAAAAAAAAAAAAAAAAAAAAAAAAAAAAAATATATTATATATATATATATATATATATATAATATATATATATAATTATATATATATAATTATAAATTAATAAAATAAAAACTCT
>NW_020869276.1:176123-178623 GCF_003789085.1 Penaeus vannamei | reverse complement strand
TCTGACAGACCCTGTTCTTCTGTGGGATACCTTTAAGCGTGAAACGCTTGATGCAGCTCAAGATACGATTGGTGTACGCCGAGAGCAGTACAGAATTCCATCTCGCAGACACTGGAAGCCACAGATGCATGTCGTGCGGCTCGTCTGACAGGGGATCGGGAATTGCACCGTTCTCATGTGCGCAGAACTCGGTCCCTGTTAAGAAGGGACAAGGAACAGTTTATTAGGAGTCTTGCAGAGGAGGTAGAAGGCCATTTCTTAGTAAATGACCTTCGTCCTGCATACCAAGCCCTGAGAAAGCTGAACTCCAAGCCCTCTTCACAGGTGACAGCAGTTCGCTCAGTAAGTGGTCAGATCGTTTCAGATCCTGTTGCGGTGCGGGGACGTTGGGCTGAGTATTTTGAGCAGCTGTACCAGGTTGACCCACCAACAGTTAACTTGGATGCGGGTAGTGTCGAGATCCCGCTGCCGATCCACCTATCAGTGAGGACCCTCCCTCCCTAACTGAAGTTAGGGGGGCGATTTCCAAGCTGAAGAGTGGTAAAGCAGCTGGTATCTGCGGCATACCAGCTGAACTGTTAAAGGCTGGTGGTGAACCTATGGCACGGGGGTTACATGCTGTCCTGGCTGCCATCTGGCAGTCCGGTTCCGTTCCTCCTGACCTGTTGAGGGGTGTGGTCATCCCTCTCTGGAAGGGGAAGGGGGACCGTTGGGACTGCAGCAATCACCGAGGCATCACACTGCTCAGTGTACCAGGCAAGGTTCTCGCCCACATCCTTCTGAGACGTATCAGAGACCATCTACTGAGGCACCAGAGACTGGAGCAATCCGGATTCACTCCTGGTAAGTCCACAATAGACCGTATCCTCGCGCTTCGAGTCATTGTAGAGCGCCGTCGTGAGTTCGGGCGTGGGCTGCTTGCAGCCTACATCGACCTCAAGAAGGCGTTCGATACGGTGCATCGGGAGTCACTTTGGGAGATCCTGAGGCTGAGAGGAATACCAACAAGGATTATTGGACTAATAGCAAGCCTGTATACTGGTACTGAAAGTGCTGTAAAGTGTGGTGGGGGCCTGTCGAGCTTCTTTCCTGTTAGTTCAGGAGTGAGGCAAGGCTGTGTCCTTGCACCAACTCTTTTCAACACTTGCATGGACTGGATACTGGGCAGAGCTACTGTTCAAAGTCATTGTGGGGCAACGCTGGGCAATATCAAGGTTACAGACCTTGACTTTGCTGATGACGTTGCCATTCTATCTGAGTCTTTGGAAACATGCATTTAGCAATGAAGCGAAGCCCCTGGGTCTAGAGGTCTCCTGGACCAAGACCAAGGTCCAGGAATTTGGGGACTTGTTAGGAGAACCTGTTCAGTCGTACGAGGACATTGAAGTCACAGAGAGCTTTACATACCTTGGTAGTGTAGTTCATAACTCTGGGCTGTCAGACCATGAAGTCAGCAGACGGATTGGAGATGTCGGTACCTGTGCAGAAGGACCAAGCTACGGGTTTTCAAGGCCCTGATAATGCCAGTTTTGCTATACGGTAGCGAAACCTGGACATTGTCCTGTGCCTTGGAGGCTCGTCTTGAAGCCTTTTGTAATAGGTCCTTGCGCCAGATCATGACCATGTGTCCAACCAACGGTTGCACCGTGAGACTGGCACAAGCCTGTTATCTGCACAATCCGTGATCGCCAACTCAGGCTATACGGCCACCTGGCTCGCTTTCCTCAGGATGATCCTGCCCATCAGGTCGTCTCTATTCGAGACAACCCTGGTGGAGGAGGCCTGTGGGACGACCGAGGAAGTCATGGCTTGGGCAGATCGACCAAACCTGCCGTGAAGAACTAGAGATGGGCCGAGTCCCTGCCTGGCGTCTAGCCATGAGGGATCCTCGTAGGTGGAAGCGAAGGGTGGATGCGGCTATGCGCCCCTCGCGTCAGCCCCCATGATGATGATAATGTATTATATATAATATATATATATATATATATATAATATATATATATATATATATAATATATATATATAATATATATATTATATATATATATATAATATATATATATATATATATATAATATATATATATATATATAATTATTATATTATATAATAATATATATACATATATATATATATATAATATATAATTATATATATATATATATATATAATATTATATATATATATATATATATATTATATATATATATATATATATAATATTATATATATATATTATATATAAATAATATATATATATAATTATATAAATATTATATATATATAATATATATATATATATATATATAATATATATATATAATATTATATATATATATATATAATATATATATATATTATATAAATATTATATATATATATATATATAATAATATATATATTATATATATATATTATATTTATAATATATATTATATATATATTATTATATATATTATATTATTATATATAATTATATTATATAATTATAATATTATAT
>NW_020869276.1:168003-170503 GCF_003789085.1 Penaeus vannamei | reverse complement strand
GAAATTTACAGAATGATAATGCCACCTGTTCATTGTTTATTGAATAATATATTAATAGTTAAAATGTTTCTACGACTGTTATAGCAAGAGGCACACACAGCATCGGAATGAATTCATTCCCACACCCACAAGCCTTAAAAACCGTTAGGTTATGCTACCCACAGAAATTTACCGGTACAGTAAATGAAGTTAAAATAGGCCTACATTTAAAAATAAATAAATTGAATACGAAAAACACACACACTCTCTCTCTCTCTATATATATGTATATATATCATATTTATAGTTATGTATACATTATATATATATATATATATATATATATATATATATATATATATATATATACACATCACACATCTCTATGTCTAAATACATATATATATACATATACGTATACACAGGCGCGTGTATGGTATATGTTTGTGAATATGTTTATCGGTATGTATGTACATAGCCTTTTACATACAGCATATAAAGGCACATATATAGAAATAACTATATGACGCGTATGGATACTGAATGTTTTCTTCCCGATTCTGGTAATTTTCTATATTACGTCCGCATATCCGATATCGACGATTTTGGTATCGTTGGATTCCTCTCACTCTCCACATTGCAAATATATAGTTTTTTATTGCGCGGAAACCCCCCGTTAGCGACAAACTTGGCACCGATAGCAGGGGAGGGCATGGAAGGTTCCAGGGAAAATGCGGGGTTAAATAGCACTAATAATATAACGCACTGTGAAAATAACCATGGTTATTCACATAACTTTCCATGCGACCCCCCTGGGGGGGGCTGCCGCCCCCCAACCCCCGCCGAGGAAACAATACCTCCACCCCGTATTCCCGGGAGGCTAGAGCGTTACACAGTCATCGTCGATGTCGGAGCGGCGGGCGTCATATTACATTTACCTCGGAAGATTCCCACTGAATTAGCATATTAACCTTGGCATAGTCAGCATTGTATATAGAGACGATTGTAGTATAATCAGGATGAACAGGGTGGCCCGCCCTCGTCGGCGGGTTTTGCGCCTCTTTCGATGTTACACCGATGGACTCAAGGTCGAGTTTCCCGTCCACTGGGACATCCGTATTCCTAACCGAAATAACCGTCGCGTTCAGAAGTCAGTCATAGCCGCCGCGATGGCGAGTGTGGAGGGGTGCGTATTCGGAGCGGTTTTTTTCTGAATTGGCTGTGCTGCTTCCCCACGGCCTCCTCCGTCGGGAGAAAGCCTGTGGCAGGTGCGGGCAGCCAGCACGCCTGGACCTCCTTAACATTCTGCGGCAAAGGAGCACCCTCCCTACTAAATAGCGGCATTAATCAATCAGGTTAGTACCTTAAAAATCCTAGGTTATTGTAGGTTATCGGCTCCGCATCTAGTTCGTGTGTGCTCTATCCTGCCGTGAATACGTGGTGGAGGTTTTGTTTCCTCGGAGATCTGAATATCCTGCTTGCAGCCCAACACCTGCAATGAAGAATGTCATGTGAATAATCTTATTTTTCACTGTGAGGTTATATTATTAGGGTAATTTTTATATAGTTATTCCCGTCGTCGGGGGCCAAGTTTGTCGCTAACAAGGGGTTTTTCCGCGCAATAAAACCTACATTTGCATTGTATAGAGTGAGAGAAATCCAACGATACCAAAATCGTCGATATCGGTTATGCAGACGTAATATAGAAAATTACCCCGATTCTTCCAAATACCAAGAATTTTCCTTGATGAATTTCCACCTCAAATTGACCAGGAGTCAAACGCCGCCGCGCACCGGCCATGAAGAGTAGTAGTGCGGGCGTCGCCAACACAGACTGCTCGCCGGGCACTGCTGCTGTGGCCGGCCCACGAGCAGCGCCATGAATAAGTGACAGGACAAAGATGCTCGCACGTGTCCGGCCGCCACCCCTCGCCGCGCTCAGCCCCAGTGGTTCCCAGGACGGCAGAGAGAGAGGGTCGCGCTCGCTCGAAGAAACTTTCCACCTTGTTGCGTATGAGTCTTCCGTAGGACTAACATTTATTTACGTTTTTATTTTCGTTATTTTCATGATGTCCCGTTGTTTTAAATGTCTTTTAATCTTTTGAAGATGGAAACGACGGAAGCAGGATGTTAGAACTATAATAATACTCTGACTCTGTGTAAGTATTCTTCAGGAAAGTTTGTCTTAAATCTAAAATCACTGAAATCACATGAATTTGAAGCAGTTACATAATAGCTATTATTAGAAAAGTAATAGGAATATCAACAAATAAAATAATGCTACTGGTGCTGTATCGTAGTTAGGTGTCATACAAATTGAAGAGCATTACCTGTGATAAATCATATGATACATTACTTCATTAGAATTGTATACGTGTTGTATCTGATGCTCCGTACCTCTCTTTCTTTCTCTCTCTATCTCCCTTTCTTTTTCAATTCTCTCTCTCTCTATCTATCTATCATATATCTCCCTCTCTCTTTCAATTTCTCTCTCTCTCTCTCTCTCTCTTCTCTCTCTCTC
>NW_020869276.1:145503-153003 GCF_003789085.1 Penaeus vannamei | reverse complement strand
CCTTAGCGATACCGATAAAACGATATTATTTTTGAGTAGCTAACGCGGTACCGATACCAATACAAGTATCGACCGATACACGGATATCGATACTGTCCACCTCTGGGTACGGGACACTTTGTTATCATACATATAAAGTGGAATACTTGCTTTGCTTCTGGTGATTACAAAAACATTGAGTAAATCATTAAGGTGATTATTTATCTAGCTGTAGCTGGTTCCTCACAACGCATCCTCTTTGGCTAAACACAAAGACGTGACAAAATAAAAGAACCCTATCATTTTTGGCCCTAAGGAAAGGGTAAGTGGTAAAGGCTCAGTAGTTGCCAACTGGGCATTTCGTCGAGTTCTGTCTGTCCTAAAAGACTTTTGATCTTTAATTCAGTATATTTTATTTATCCTTTGATTGTTGATATTCCTTCTGTTTCTCATATTTCCTGATGGAGCAAGAGTTTATCCAGCCTTCTTAAGAATACATATCTCCCAACAGATGTGTACCTTAGCTTGTAGGGTTAGTATAAGCTTGAAGATAGTGCAAGCCGTCTTTGGTAGATCAAAGGAACTACCAACACCTGGGAGGGGTGTTCAGGGTTTGGGCGCTGCGTCAGCTATTTTACGCCATAGTTTAAACTCCGCCCCATGGCAAGAGCGCAGGTCACAAAACCCTGAACCCCAAGCGTTGGAAAAATTCCAACCCGTTGCACTACTGTTGCTCTACCAAAGAGCCATTTGATTGTCTTTTATAGTGCTATCATTGATGCAATTACTTTTGCAATTGCACTTGGATTCTTATATACTTAAATACAAGATCTACACGACAAAATATGGTGTGGAAATAAAAACTGCAGTCGCTGGTTCGTCTCTCCCGCAGGTACTACCAGCAGATTCACCTACGCATTTTCTTCGTCTTTGGAGCTGCGGCGTCTCAGGAGGAACAAGACATCATCAACGAAGAGAGTGAAAAACACCACGACATCATCCAACTTGACTTTGTGGATTCGTATAAAAATTTATCATATAAGGTAAGCCAGAGATTTTTCTCTCATGTCGGAAAATGCTAGTTTCATTCGCATGGCTTATCCTGTTTGCCGCCTCTTCCGTTATCCACTGTCGTGTTGAGAGGTAAACATTTGGACACGCTTCCGCAGGGGGTGTCGGCCCTGCAGTGGATCACGGAGCACTGCCAGCAGGCGCAGTGGATCCTCAAGAGCGACGACGACATGATCATCAACGTGTTCGGCCTGGTGGACTACCTCGACGTGTACAGCAAGTGGCTGGCCTCGCGCAACGAGGGTCCCCCCAACACGATCATGTGCGCCGTGTGGTGGGGAATGCCCGTCCTGCGAGGCAAAGGCTGCGCCAAGTGGTGTGTCACGGAGGACGAGTGGCCAGAGAAGTCCTACCCGACGTACTGCTCCGGCAGCGCCTTCGTCATCCCGACGCACTTGGCGCCGAAGCTCTACCACGCCTATTTCCATGCGCCGTTCCTGTGGGTCGATGACGCCTACATCTCGGGTGTGTTGCCTCGGCAGGCGGGCATCAAGCACAGGCCTATCCACTCGCTCTACGAGCTCAACCACTTCCTCATGGCGAAGAACGTGATCCACGGCAACCGCCTCTTCTGCCACCACCCCGGCAAGGCGCTCCCGCGGGCGGCCTGGTGGCCCCTCATCGCCGCCAAGGAGGGCCGGGGCTGACGCTGGTTCCGCCCTCACGCCGGGGGAGGCGCTGCGGGAGTCAACAGTATACTTGCGGCATCTAGATTTTCATACGAGACTGATATATATTTTGAAACGATGTATATAGGACTACGTGGCAATAGTAGGACGCGCTTCGAAGCTGGAGCATTTTCACACAGATAAAATTTATTTGTAAACTTGTTTGTGAATCTTGTGTTTGGTAAAGGGCTTTGTAGGGAAGAAGTAAGAATTTTTCGTAGTAATAATGTGCTTTTAATTATACCTTATGTGCAAGAGAGAACATTACATTTAGAAGCTACCATAACTAATCATATGTATGTGTGTGTGTGCATGTATGTGTGTATATATGTATATGTATATATATGTATGTGTATATACATGCTATATGTCGTATATATATATATATATATATATACATATATATATATATATATATATATACATATATATATATATATATATATATATATATATATGTATATATATATATATATATATATATATATATATATATATATATATATATGATATACTAATATATATATATATATATATATATATATATATATATATATATATATATATATATATATATATATATATATATTTATATATATATATAATATATATATATATATTATATATATATTATATGTATATATTTATATATATATATATATATATATGTATATGTATATGTATATATATATATATATATATATATATATATTATATATATATATATATATATTATATATATATATATATATATATATATATATATATATATTATGTATATGTATATATATATATGTATATATATATATATATATATATTATATAATATATATATATATATAATATATATATATATATATATATAGCATATATATATATATTATATATATATATATATATATATATATATATATATATATATATATATATATATATATATATATATATGTATATATAAATACATATATATATATATATATATATATATATATATATATATATATATATATATATATATTATATATATATATATATATATATATATATATATATATTATATATATATATATATATAATATATATATATAATATATATATATATATATATATATAATATATATATATATATATATATATATATATATATATATATATATATATATATATATATATATATATATATATATATATATATATATATATATATATATATATATATTATATATATATATACACCTTCACTTACACATACATTATTCCAAATAGGTCTTTCATTTATCGATCTGTTTCTTAAAGAACGTCTTTAGCATATAAACACAGCGAATAATTCTTTACTAGTGTTTTGTATCGAAAAATGAATGCCGCAGCACACTAGTCAAAAGAGTGGTTTTACCATCCAAATACCTAATTGAGGTTTACTACTAGAGAGTGGAACTTCGAACATTTTAATTGGCTGATATTTTATTTATTTACAAGAGCACGATGCATATATTCTCGGAACCATAAGTTTGATTCATTGTATAAATTACCACAAGAAAGGGATCCCAGGTATAAAGATATTACATTTCTACCAAAAGCCGCGTTGATTTTTTCACGATTTGATCTTTAAACATTTAGTAATGATCTGAGCGACATGTTGAGTTCCATATCGTAAAGGAATGTAATACAAATCTCGTCTAATTCACGTACAAGATTACTGATATATGTTTCCATTATGTCTTCATTCTTATTAATTAGCATGAATAAACTCTACAGCTTGTTCTTGTATATTTTCGGGATGTCGTTCAGTTCTTCCGTAAAGGTCTCGCTTCGACATGTCGCACAACCCGATGTGTACACCATATTCCCAGTATTCACAGAATTATCATTAAAGTCAGTTGTCCAAATAGGCTGCATTCCCCGAATGGAAATTCCGTAGAGGTAGGACCTAAGGATAGGTTCATAGCAACAGCCTTTCAGCCATAGCCATTGCCAATGCCATGCAAACTAGGTTCAGCACGAGGGCACACGGCGGACCACCGAGAATGAAAGAAAATGGACAGTTGCCTGGCACGCGCCCGCGTTGCCGCTCCTCGCCTCACCTGCAACTCCTCGTTGCAAGACGTGCGGCCGGCAGTAGTCGCTGGCGAATGCCCAGCTACCTGTCCCTCTGCAGCAAATGTGGGCGTAAGGGCTACTGGGCGAGCTACCGCAATTCTGGACCATGTTGTAAAGAGTGCCATGACATGTGCTTGCACAGACCCCATGTCACGTCAAGACAGCTCGCATCAGTGTAGGCCTAAAGCCACTCTCAAGTAAGAAGTCAATTTTGCCGGAAATGTTCAATCGTTTGTCGGAAGAATGTGGCGGCAGTCTATTTTCTTGTGTGTGTTTGTTCATTTGTAGCGTTTTGAATTAAATTTCGCTCAATTATCTTAGTTCAGATTTTCCATTTTCAAACACTACCGCAGTATTCATGCAATGTTAAATCTTACATGGCATTCCTGTATGAGTCCAGAATTCCGCTGGTCTAAACTTCAGTAAAACATGGGTAATTTAGCTCGAAAATGTTCACTAATGAATATAGCAGAAGCAAGCAGTAAGAAGTTTCTGTCGGGAAATCTATATATCTTGACCCTGTTTCAAACATCGCTTTTCCTTGTATTTTCTGTAATGAATCCTGTTTAGGCTGTGATACCTTTCACAAATCACGAATGGAAAGCACGCAAACATGGACACGCTGATGTAGAAATACTCCTGAAAGACGGAGTAAGGGAGATCAGATTCCGCAGAAGAGCCCAAGGAGATTCCCTCACTCGGTGGCACGCCTGGCAGTCGCAGGTTTCTGGCCGGGGACGCCAGGACCGATTCCTAATGCAATATTGGTTTTGTTTATTTACTATTTGCTTCGTTTCCTGAAGAAATCATGTTTTTTTCATTCCCTTTCCCTCATTATATTCTAGATGTTTTTCATCTTTGTTTCAAGGCGGTTCTCTTTCTTTCCATTTCCTTCCCTTGATATATTTTACATTTAATTTTTCTTATCTTTTTTCCTTAAACTTTTCATCATCTAATTTTTATCTCCTCTCTTTTTTGCTTTATTTTTCCTTCTTTGTTATTTATTTGATTTCATTTGTTCTCTCTCTTGGTCCGTGCCATATTATTGTCCATTTAATCAGAAATCTTTACCGTTATTTTTGTCATTTTGCGTCTTTATGCACATGGAATTTCTTTTGCTCTTTCTGATTTCCTTCTTGTATTTCTCTATTCTCAGTTTTATTTTCTTTCTTTCTTGCCTCGCACACCTAGTTTTCTTTCTGTTCCCGTTAACTCTTTTTTCCGTCCAAATATATTTTCACGCCCTGTTTATTTCTTCTCTCTACTTATTTTCTCTTCCTCGCTCTCTCCTTTCTCTTCCTTTGACGTTTTTATGCGTGTGTGAGAAAAGAAGGAGAGAATGTCCAATGGGGTGGGGGTCCCGTAAGGCTTTTAGAAAATATCTGATGGCGGATTTTCCTGTTTCTGATCCTCATTTATCCTGTTTCGTGTCTGATGTTCTTATCATGTTCCTTTCCCATAATACCATTTTTTTTTTTAATAATTCATTTACTTCTTATTCTCTTTTCATTCACAATTACTAGGCCTATTTCTTAGCTCTTCCTCTCATTCATTTTCTCTCTCCATTCTTAGGAAATTGTATCATATATTTCCTTAGTCATTCATATATATATATATATTATATATATATATATATATATAATATATATATATATATATGCATATATATATATATATATAATATATATATATATATATATATATATATATATATATATATATATATATATATATATATATATATATATATATGCATATATATATATATATATATATATATATATATATATATATATATATATATATATATATATATATATATATATATATATATATATATATATATATTATATATATATATATATATATATATATATATATATATATATATATATATTATATATGTATATATATATATATATTTATATATATATATATATATATATATATATATATATATATATATATATATATATATATATATATATATATATATTTGACCCCTTTCTTCCCCTTTTCTTTTCTTGTCCTTGTTTCACATAATTTTAGCGGATCATTTTATTTTGTCATTTCAATCGTAAGTTTTGATATTTTTTAGCTCTTCTCTTTATCATTCCTACACTGACCATTTTTTTTATCTGCTTCCTTTTGTTGTTTTCTGTTTCTTTTTCCTATTTGTATTAATCTTTATATTTTTCTTTGTACCTTAGTTTTATTATATATATATATTTTTTAAGTTGGACTTTCTATTCTGCCTTTCTCTCGTTCCTGAAATATTTGCATTCGCCCTTTTCATCATTTTTCTTATTCCATTAATTTTACATTCATTTCTATTGCCTTTCTATAGTGCTTTTCGTTATTTATTAGAAAGGGAGAGAGAGAGAGAGAGAGAGAGAGAGAGAGAGAGAGAGAGAGAGAGAGAGAGAGAGAGAGAGAGAGAGAGAGGAGAGAGAGAGAGAGAGAGAGAGAGAGAGAGAATGAGAGAAAGAGAGAGAGAGAGAGAGAGAGAGAGAGAGAGAGAGAGAGAGAGAGAGAGAGAGAGAGAGAGAGAGAGAGAGAGAGAGAGAATAGAGAGACGGGGGGCCATTATTAACATATCTGATTCTATTTTTCCTTTGTTTGCATTTCTTTAATTGTTTTTGAATAACATCTTTTCCATTCTTTGGATGTTTTCTTTGTTTTCAACCTTTATTGTTGACATTTTTCTCTCTATTATTTGTTTATTCTAGCAAATTTGCTCTCCTGTTGTCATCTCAAGAACAGATAGTTTATTTTCATTTGTATGTATTTGTATATTTATTTATTTTTATTACTTGTTTTTTTCACATTTCAAATACAAATTAAATCTTTCGCTCTCTTTCCTTCTTTCTTTCTTTGGACTTAGTTCTTCCTTCATTGCCATTCTTTTGATTTTGCCTTTTTTTATTCAGTCTATGCTTGTCTTATCTTTATCTTCCTCCTCAGTTTTATATATTTTATATATATTATATATTTTACATGTCTTTATTTTATTTATTTCGCTAACTTTTTTTCGTTCTTGTTGTTCTTGCTTGCTTTCTTTTACCGTTTTGGTTTCTTTCATATTTTTGTGTCCATTTTACATTGTTCTTTTCCTTTTGCTCTTTTAATATGTTTATCAAATTTGATTTCCTCTGTCCTCTCCACTTTTCTTTTTCGTTCATATATTTATCTTGCCCTTTGTCTTATTTTCTTTCTTACCTCAAATATCTAGTTTTCTTTCTCTTCTTTTCTACCCTTTTTCTTATAATTCAGAAATCCCCACGTTTTTTCTCTGGTTCTTATTTCCTCTTACTCTCCCCCACCTCTCTTTCTATCGCTCTCTCTCTTTCTCTTTGTTTCATTGTCTCTTTCCATTCACTCTCTCACTTTCTTTCTATCCTTTCCTTTTTCTTGTCTTCGTTATTATTACTTCCTCTCTTTCTCTTTCTCTGACCCTCCCCTTCCCCTACATCTGTGTCCGCAGTATGCTTCTATATACATTAAACACACTTTATAGTTTGGGAAAATTTCAATGACAAACAATACACGTGCATGGAAGAGAAAGGGAGAAGGGGGGGGGGGGGTTATTGTTGATAGGACAATAATCAATTAAAAGTCCCATAAAGTAATGGCCACGGTAATACAAGCGGAGCAGAACCGTGACCGCCACCTCTGCCACGGAGAT
>NW_020869276.1:137415-145403 GCF_003789085.1 Penaeus vannamei | reverse complement strand
ACGTATGTATGTGCGTAGAGGTAGTTATATGCAAAGCAAGTACAGATGTAAACAGATATATACGGGGGGGGGGGGGGCACTAGTGTATGCTGCAAATGTATGTGCTCATACACGGATGCGTGAGCACATGCAGGGATAGATATATGCGTATGTATAGTGATATGTCGGTTTGCGAGGTATGCAAAAAGGGGTGTTTACATATACACGGGTGAGTGTACACTCATGTATACTCCCTCACATATCAATAACATATAACAAGCGCATAAAGGGACAGGCGATGTGAACATATGACTAGGTCAGACTATGAGGGACATGTATGTAGTTATTTATAACGTAGTAATAAGTATCCATATCTATAAGCATAGATACAAGAATAAAGGTGTACGCTTGCATATGCATATGCGTGGGAATGAGCATATGCGTAGTACTTAGAGCATGTGCGGGAATAAATATGTCTGCATCAGGTGCACATACGCACAAGTGAAGTTGATAAAAAATAAAATCTCACATATATGCACTTCTGATACTTAAGCCCAGCTCACCGGAGTAGTGAGCAAGCCGTGCATTGCCGCTCCTAAGTCCACACCAGGTAGGACCAAACCTGCTGGGGGGGTTTATCAATGGCATTCCGGCTAAATTACTCCCCTCCCACCAAGATACACCTAAGCCAGTAGGTGGGAGGTAAATCGGCTGTCCAACTCCAAGAAGGAGCCCCTGGTCACGGCGGCGATCACGATCGGCTCCGGAGGGGGGTGCTAAAAATATCCACATACAATATAAGGACCATGAGAACTGAATCCGACTTACTAGCTTTACTAGAGGAACTCTCTTCCATTAAATGGGATGTAGCAGGACTCTGCGAAGTTAGAAGACCAAGCGAAGACCAGAAATTAATAAATGGCGGACACGTGCTCTATTGGAGAGGAAAACCTCAGAGTAGCAAACAGGAATTAGGGGTAGGATTCTTAATACACAAACTCTTAGAAAAGAACATCGTAGAATTCTATAGTGTCAGCGAAAGAGTGGCTTCTGTAATAATAAAACTAAACAATAGGTACAACTTAAAAATTATTCGTCTATGCTCCAACCTGCAGCTACAGTGATGAAGAAATAGAGAGCTTCTATGAAGATGTTCATTTAGCCAGCGAGAGAATAAAAACCCATTTCACAATAATTATGGGAGATTTTAATGCCAAAATAGGTAAAAAGACAGAGGGAGAAACCGCAGTAGGGAACCATGGAATAGGCAATAGGAACGAGAGGGGACAAATGCTAGTCGACTTTGCGGAGGCTTGATCACTCAATATCATGAATACATTCTTCGAAAAAAGACTAGAACGGAAGTGGACATGGAAGTCGCCTTCTGACGTCAAAAACGAAATTGACTTCATAATTTCAAATAGGCGCGATATAATAAAAAATGTAGAGGTTATAAATAAAGTAAATGTTGGCAGCAACCATAGAATGGTGAGAGGCGAAATTAAAATACACCTCAGAAGAGAAAGGAACAAACTAATGTGTAAACCACAGCCAAACTTGGCTAACTTGAAGATCAGAGCAACAGAATTTAGCCTAAACATCCAAAACAGATATTCACTCCTCCGCGACGAAGATCTCAACATCGGCCAAATTAATCAACAGTTCAATGACATAATCAAAGAAGCTGCACTTGAAGTAGGCGGCAAGAACGACAATCGACGCTCCAGCAAGCTCTCGGTAGAAACTAAACAGCTTATGCAAAAACATAGAGCCATGAAAGTATCGTCAAACAGGGACAAACTAACAAAGACCATAAATAAAAAGAAGAGGGAAGATGTACGGAAATTCAATACTCAAATAATAAATGAAGGTGATTTCAGGTACCAGCATGAAAGCAGCTAAAAGAAGACTAGTAATAGGGAGAAATCAAATGTATGCAATTAAGAAACCAGACGGAGAAGTAACATATACCAAGAATGAAATCATCAAAGTAGTGGAAGACTTTTACAGGGATCTATACAACTCAAACGAACAGCCACAAATAGAAGCAAACGCTTTAACTAGAGACGTACCTAATATCACAAAAGAAGAAATAAAAAGAGCACTTAAAGGCATGAAGAGAGGGAAAACACCAGGCGAAAACGGAATTAGTATAGACCTCATATTAGATGCAGGAGACATCGCAACAGTGAAACTAGCCAATCTTTTTAACAAATGTCTTCTCAGCGGAAAAAAACTCCGAAAGCCTGGAAAATGCAACAATTATCTTGTTACACAAAAAAGGCGATAAAAAGGATTTTAAAAATTACCGACCCATAAGCCTCCTTTCGGTTACTTACAAACTGTTCACGAAAGTCATTACAGCTCGCATCTCTGACAGTCTGGATTCTAGCCAGCCTAGAGAACAGGCAGGCTTCCGCAGCGGATTCTCAACAACAGATCACATCCACACGCTCACCCAAATAAGAGAAAAAGTAAACGAATATAGGAAACCCTGTGTATGGCATTCATCGATTATGAAAAGGCATTTGACTCTGTACAAATACCAGCAGTATTAGGTGCTATTCGACAGCAGGGAGTAGAGGAGGTATATTGTAGAATATTGGAAGATATATACAAAGATGGGACAGCAACCATCAAGCTCCACATTAAAAAAGGCGTTAGACAGGGCGACACCATCTCACCAAAGCTGTTTACAGCAAGCCTCGAGGAAATATTGAAGAAACTAGAATGGGAAGGGAAGGGTATCAAAATAGGAGACGAATACCTAAACAACCTAAGATTTGCAGACGACATTGTTTTTCTTAGTGAATCAGCTGATGAACTGCAGCAATTAATAAACGATCTGAATAGAGAAAGTCTAAAAGTCGGACTTAAGATGAACAAGAAAAAGACTAAGGTTATGTTCAACAGCAGAGTCCCACTCAAACAAATACATGTACAAGGCGAAGCGCTAGAGGTAGTAGACAAGTATATATACCTAGGACAACTCGTGCAGACAGGCACATCTAGTGAACAGGAAATAAAGCGACGGATCAGTCTAGGCTGGAGTGCCTTCGGCAGGCATAGTAGCACACTAAGAGGTTCCTTGCCATTGTGCTTAAAAAAAAAGTCTTTAACCAATGCGTCCTCCCAGTTATGACCTATGGGTCAGAAACATGGACTACAACCAGGTTACTGGAGAGGAAACTAATAAGCGCCCAGAGAGGGATGGAAAGATCGATGATGGGAATTAGCCTGAGAGATCGGAAGACGGCGACGTGGATCAGAGAACAGACGAAGGTGGAAGATATACTCGGGAGCATTAAAAAGAAGAAATGGCAATGGGCAGGGCATGTATGTCGGAGACAAGATGACAGATGGACAAAGAAAGTAACAGACTGGACTATAAATAACATAAAGAGGCCAAGAGCCAGACCAATGACACGATGGCGCGACGAAATAGCGAAATTTGGGGGCCAAGACTGGAAACAAACATCGCAAGACCTGGAAAAACCTGGAAAAGAATGGGAGAGGCCTACGTCCTGCAGTGGACTGAATCAGGCTGATGATGATGATGATACACACACACACACACACACACACACACACACACACACACACACACACACACACACACACACACACACACACACACACACACACACACACACACACACATATATATATATATATATATATATATATATATATATATATATATATATATATATATATATATATATATATATATATATATGTATATATATATATATATATATATATATATATATATATATATATATATATATATATATATATATATATATATATATATATATATATATATATATATATATATAATATATATATATATATAATATATATATATATATATATAGTATATATATATATATATATATATATATATATATATATATATATATATATATATATATATATATATATATATATATATATATATATATATATGTATATATATATATATATATATATATATATATATATATATATATATATATATATATATATATATATATATATATATATATATATATATATATATATATATTATATATATATATATATATATATATATATATATATATATATATATATATATATATATATATATATATATGCATATATATATATATATATATATATATATATATATATATATATATATATATATATATATATATATATATATATATATAATATATATATATATATATATATTTATATATATATATATATATATATATATATATATATATATATATATATATATATATATATATATATATATTATATATATATATATACATATATATATATATATATATATATATAATATATATATATATATATATATATATATATATATATATACATATATATACATACATACATATACATACATACATATATATATATATATATATATATATATATATATATATATATATTATATATATATATATATATATATATAGTACACACACACACATATATAGTATTTATATAGTATATATATATATATATATGTGTGTGTGTGTGTGTGTGTGTGTGTGTGTGTGTGTGTGTGTGTGTGTGTGTGTGTGTATAAACACATATATGCATGAATGTATGCACACACACACACATACAATATGTGCCTTGTTTTAGGTTAGAAATGAGAAATGGATAAGGAAGAATATACTTTGGTCTGGAAAAAAAGAAAATACTTGAACTGCATTATGAAGCTTAAAATATAAATTTTGCGTCTTGTGATATCTTTGCTGAGGTAATGAGGCTGACAGAGATAAGGGAAATGTAGACAAAAATAACATACAATATTGTGGATTAAAACTTGGAAATTAGGATAACGAAGCCATTAGATTTTCTGCAACAGAAGAAGGAAATAAAGGAAGTAAGAATAAGGAATATAAGAAGAATTGAAATCATTGCCGAAAGATTATTCTCTCTGAGAGTCTTAAAAGGAGAGTGTAATTTCTGACACGAGTTCTCGACACAGTTCGTATCAGCTAACTTTCCCCTCATGTCTCCCCTCAGACATGTATATCCGACGTTTCCTCTCTTCTCTGTGCTTCCCTCCGCCTCCCTTTACCATCTCGTTCCTTCCTTCGCTCTCCCCTTTTCTCCTCTACGTCTCTTCCCCCTCTTCGCTTGTTCTCACACGCGCTCCCTCTCCTTCGCCATTCCATCTCCCTTTCAGAGCCAACCTAGGCATTCAAGTCAGAAAAAAATCCATAAAAAATAAAGAAAATAAATAAATAAATAAAATAAACAAAATAAATAAAATAAATAAAATAGATAAAATAAATAAAATAAATAAAATGAATAAAATAAATAAAACAAATAAAATAAACAAAATAAATAAAATATACAAAAAAAAACAAAAAAAAACAAAAAAAAAAATAAATAAATAAACAAATCAGACAAAAGGAATAACTTCCCTCGTCCAAGAACACACCAATAAACCGCGACTCAACAAAAGCTCGCAGTCTGTCTGGCGAAGCGGTGGCTGGCCCTCGCTCGGCGGCGGGAGGGCACCGACCGGCCCGCAGTTTGCGCCGGGCGTGGGCTGCGGGATTTGCATAGATATACGTCTGGGTGTGTGCGCGCGGTTATAGACATACATTTATATATATATATATATATATATATATTATATATTATATATATATATATATATATATATATATATATATATATATGTATGTATAAAAGACATACATACATACATACACACACATACACAATATATACATATTGTGTATGTGTGTGTGTGTGTGTGTGTGTGTGTGTGTGTGTGTGTGTGTGTGTGTGTGTGTGTGTGTGTGTGTGTGTGTGTGTGTGTGTGTGTGTGTGTGTGTGTGTGTGTGTGTGTGTGTGTGTGTGTGTGTGTGTGTGTGTGTGTGTGTGTGTGTGTGCATATGTATTTGTGTATACATACATATATTATATATATATATATATATATATATATATATATATATATATATATATATATATATATATATTATATAATATATAGCTAGCGTGTAAATGTCCAACGCAAAACAACGTTTCCATCGCGTTTCGACACGAGTGTTCGTCCACCGAAGTCAGGCAACAAAAGCCGGCAGTTTTGTGTTGCGTGTTTGGCCGGCAAGAGGCTCTGGCTTCTCGCCAAAAGTTTTGTTTTAAGCCAGTGAGCGATTATCTACGATGGATGAGGGATAACTGCGAAGCGTCTACTCCCTAAAGCTATGATAAAAAAGAAATTAAATTTTGGAAGGAAACGATGTTGAGTGATGAAAGCACTTTCAGACTGATGAAGGGAGTTTTAAAATTCGTGCGTCGCCTCAATGCAGCTTCGAGCAGCGATTCGAGATACACAGTCGAGACATTTAATCACTCGGATAATATGAATGCTTCGGATTCGATCATTGGGAATAAGGGTGGGCGACGTATATACTTTCGTCAAAAGAATATCCCATAGCGCGGAAATGATTACATTAACTTATACTGAAAGAACATTTGGAATTCATGAATATGATGATTTCATGTCCGATATCGTCCCTTGCCATTAACAAGAGACGATCTAAAAATCTTGAAATGACAGTGGACTCAATGTATTATAACAGCAATTATCAAATATTAATAACAAATAATAACCCACCTCATCCACATCCCATAAAAACGCATAGAACACTGAAGAAACTAGTAGTTCACTTGGGTGTCTCCTATTTTGGTAGTCTTGGTGAAGCCACGTAAAAATGGTCGCAGGTGGCCATGATGAAAAAATAACGATGATAACAAAAATAATGATAGAAATAATAATAATAATGATAATAATAATGATAGTAATTATTATAGTATTTATTACAATGACAGTAATGGTAATTATAGTAATACTAGTAATAATGATAATAACAACAATAATAATAATGATGAGAATTATAATAATAATGACAATAATAATAATGATAATAATAGTAATGGTAATAACAATAAAAATATCAATGATAACAATAATCATAATATGATGATAATGATAATGATGATAATAATGATAATATTGATAAAAATGATAATGATAATAATAATAGTAATAGTAATAATAATAATAATAATAATAATAATAATAGTTTAATAATAATAGTAATAATAATTTAATAATAATAATAATAATAATTTAATAATAATAGTAATAATAATTTAATAATAATAATAATAATACCATAATAGTGAAAAAATAATAATAATGTTGATAATAGTAATGATAATAATCATAATAATAAAAAATACTACTACTACAACTGATGATAACAATAATAATTAAAAATATAATTCCGGTATAAGCAACAACAACAAAAACAGCCATAATCATATCAACGGTAATGATAAAGATAATGATAATAATATTCATACTAATGATAATGATAATAATAATAATAATAACAATAATGATGATGACAAAAAATGATAATGATAATAATGATAATAATGATAATAACGATATTAATGATAATATTATAAATGATAATTATAGCGATAATGATAACAATGATAATAATAATAAAATGATAATAATGATAATAATAATAATAATGATAATAATGATAATAAAGACAATAATAACAATAATAATAAATAATAAATAATAATAATAATAATAATAATAATGATAATGATAATGATAATGATAATGATAATGATAATGATAATGATAATGATAATGATAATGATAATGATAATGATAATAATAATAATAATAATGATAATAATAATGATAATAATGATAATGATATTGATGGTGATGATGATAATAATAATCATAACAACAATAATAATGACGATAAAAACTAAATCTTACCCCATTACCTCTATTGATATTAGCAGGAATATTTATTTTGCTTTATTTTTATTTCTGTTCTTCACACAACTCACATGAAAATCATTTATCATTAACACTTATCTTCATTTTTCATTATCTTAGTTGCCTTTTATTTCATTTA
>NW_020869276.1:129915-134915 GCF_003789085.1 Penaeus vannamei | reverse complement strand
TTTCATGATCTTGGTTGGAGACAGGCCTACTCTCTGACTAGCTTCGTTGAGGTCATTCAGCATCCGTTGTAGCTCTTCTGTGGCGCTCGTAAAGATGATTATGTCATCAGGAAAGCTGAGAAGGTTGAAGGGGTGGCCGTCAGTTTTCACTCATTTATTGTCCCAGTTGAGTGCGCGGAAGATCTTTTAAAGGCAGGCTGGAAAGAGTTTTGGAAAGCTTGTGTCTGTCTGACATCTCTTCTGAAGTGGAATGGACGGTGAATCTTTGTGGGGTCGGAGGTAGGAAATGGCACTTCTATGTAATTGTTCTTGTGTTCTTGTACTTTGATATGAAGTAGTTCTAACCCATTTTCGTTAAGAGCTCCAATGCCTTCAGGAAATCCATCAAATCAAAAGCTTTGTTGTAGTCAACCAGGCCAATGACTAGAAGATTTTTTATTCAGCGCATATTTTGAATTAACTGGATTGTGACATGGAGGAGGTGAATGTCGAGAATCCTTTTCGGAAGCTCGCTTGCTCATGAGGTTGGTTTTCATCCAGTACTTTAGAAAACTTTCGTAAAAAGGTTTGAAAATGAAATTGATAAGTAGCAATGTTTTTGGATTACCCTTCTTGAAAAGGGTAATCAAAAGATTGCAAATTGAAAAGTAGGATTGAGATGGCTTCGTTCCAGTCCTCTTGTACTGTGCTCTGTGAGACAATAATTGAATAAATTTACCAGTTTGCTGTAGATTGTTTCACTTGCAGCCTCAGTGAGGTCAATAGTGACGGTGTCCGGCCGGGCGATTTACCTTTCTTTGATTATTTGACATATCTGACCTCACATGCTTCGATGCCAGGGAATTCATGGCACTGTTCTCGAATATCCGTTCCGTTTGGAATGAGGGCGACTCGGTCTGTAGAGTCAAATTTCTCGCAAAATTTGCAAACTCTTTCGACAATACGGTCTCTGTCTGCTGTTATAGAGCCGCCTTCTAGTATTAATCTGAACGTCTTGCTGTTCTGCATCCTCGTCCAATGATTTCGACAATACTGTCTCTGTCTGCTGTTATAGAGCCACCTTCTAGTATTAATCTGAACGTTTTGCTGTTCTGCATCCTCGTCCAATGATTTCTTCGATTATATTTGTGCGATGTTTCCTCAGGTCCTCACTCCTTAATTGCTCTGCTCGGGTCTAAGGTTTCTGTTTCATCTCTTGTTGTGGTTGGTGGTTTGATATTTCACGTTACTTCATGATTTGACGTTTGCGTTGGGATTTCTTTCTCTCTCTCTCTCTCTCTCTCTCTCTCTCTTCTCTCTCTCTCTCTCTCTCTCTCTCCTCTCTCTCTCTCTCTCTCTCTCTCTCCTCTCTCTCTCTCTCTCTCTCTCTCTCTCTCTCTCTCTCTCCTCTCTCCCTCTCTCCTCCTCCTCTTCCTCTCTCTCTCCCCCTCTCTCTCTCTCTCTTTTCCCCCTTTCTTTCTCTTACCGTCTCGACAAGTGGTTTGATGATGAGGATGGTGAATAGATTTACATCTCTTATATTGTTGATTTCGTTCTGTACTTGAAATGAGATTTCGTAGCAGTTTTGCAGAACGAGTTGGAATTCTGTTAGGTTTTCTTTAGCTACACGTGCATACATACATATAAAATGCATACATACATGCATATATATAGTATATATATATATATATAATATATATATATATATATACATATATATATATATAATATATACACACACACACACACACCACACACACACACACACACACACACACACACACACACACACACACACACACACACACACACACACACAACACACACACACACAAGCAATCTCGCAATCTAATCTTTGCATTGTTTCTTGTTTTTTTCCTAGAACAAGTTAATCTCTCTTGAACGTCAGTATCTTTTACTTTTATTTTCTAGATTATCCCCCTCCCCCCCCCCTCTTCCTCTCCCCTCTCTTCTCTTTATTTCTTTCTCCTCTCTCTCTCTCTCTCTCTCTCTCTCTCTCTCTCTCTCTCTCTCTTCTCTCTCTCTCTCTCTCTCTCTCTCTCCTCTCTCTCTCTCTCTCTCTCTCTCCCTCGCTTTTTCTCTTTCTCTCTTTCTCTCTCTCTCTCTCCTCTCTCTCTCTCTCTCCCTCTCTCTCCTCCCTCTCCTCTCCTCTCCTCTCTCTCTCTCCTCTCTCCTCTCTCTCTTACCAAATAGACAAATTCATATATATAAGCATCTCTCATTTTATTTCTGTCTTTCTCCACCCAAGAAATCTTATCCTGTCTTGGTATTTTCTGAGAAAAGGTTAATCGCCAGTGCTTTCATTAGCTTTCTGAATTAATAACAAGAAGATTACATTTCCTTTTCGTTATCCTTCTTTCTCTGTATGTTTCTTTATTGATGATCTTACTATTCTTGTTATCGTTATTTTCTTGTTCTATCAGTTGCATTTTTACTGTTATCATGTATTATGGTTTTATTTATTCATTATCATTATTATTATTATTATTAATTATATTTATTATTATTATTATTATTATTATATATTATTATATTATTATTATTAATTATTATTATTATTATTATATTATTATTATTATTATTATTATTTATCATTATTATTATTATTATTATCATTATTATTATTATTATTATTATTATTATTATTATTATTATTATTATTATTATTATTATTATTATTATTATCATTATTTATTATTATTATTATATTATTTATTATTAATTATTATTATATTTATATTATTATTATTATTATTATTATTATATATTATTATTATTATTATTATTATATTATTATTATTATTATTATTATTATCATTATTATTATCATATTTTATTATTATTATTATTATTATTATTATTATATTATTATCATCATCATCATTATTGATGTTATTATTATAAACATTATTTCTTTTTCATTAATAGTAATAGTATTAATGACACTAATGATAATAGCGATGATAATAATAATCAATAAGATTAATAAAACAAAATAAAAAATGTTATTATCGTTATTATAATGGTTATTATAACTGTTTCACTATTATGTTATTATTATCATTATCATAATTATTATAATTATCGCTATTATTACTCTTATTTTTATTATATGTATTGATAATAATAGCAATAATGACAATCATAATAACTATCATAATTATCACTCAATAATAATGATTCATATATCATCATAATTATCATTATGATTATAATCATAATTATCATTATGATTATAATCATAATTATCATTATGATTATAATCATAATCATCATTTTCTGTATCATCATCATTATCATTTATTATTATTTCTCAGAAAATCCTCAGGGTTCTCGAAAGAGACTTAGACTATATCTCCAGCAAAGGGAAAATATCCACCTATTACAATGAGCAAAAATGAAGATATCTTATGTCACACCGGTCGCCACGTGGATCAACAAGGCCACTGGTCCCTTGTGAGGCGTCCCATTGGGTTCGGAAACTCAGCGACCAGAACAAACCCGACCCGCTTGTAGAGGGTTGGTGAAGCCCGGTGCCAACTCTTTGATGGTATGCTCCAAAGGCTCAAGTATAAGGCCTATCGCTGAGAAATGTTATTAGAAAGGAAGGTATTTGGAATATGTAAACATAGATAAAACATGAAATAAATCTTATGTACCCTTTCCTCCCTCTGCATGCCGTACACCTAGGGTTCCTGTGGCTAGGTTAGAGCCCATAGCAGACATCAGACAACAACATCAACTCAAGCACAAGCTGGATAAATCAAATATAAATGGATAAGGGACTATAATCAAGTTATGGAAGCCTGTTGCAAGGCATACTTGATCCCGAAAAGTATCACCCACAACAAAACAAAATCTATATCTAATGGAGACAGTTCCAACCATACACAAGACCAAATATGGATGCTAACATAGTGGCAAATGTTAGGAGAGAGTGAACAAATAAAGATTTAGTGCAATATGACCTGAAATATTAAAAAGATAAATAAAAAAAGAATTATGAAGAATAAGAAAACCCCCACAAGAACTCAACTTGCAACAGTGCAAACAACAGATAAATGATAGAGAGTTGATCGAGGAAGAGCAAAGTGAAGAAAGATCAGGTCGAGAAAGAGAGACTGTAAACACTACAAAGAACACAGAGATTACAGAACCAGATAGCGTGAGGAGAAATAGAGTCGGGAAAATGTGTGGAAATAAGAAATGGAGAGATTAATGGCACTTCCAAGAAGATTATCGCCGCCGTTATTCTGCTTAACGATAGCTCTGTTATCAGCCGTGTTAAATCAAACAAAAAGTGATTACCAAATGAAAGGATGTATTATTAATCATCTGCTGATTATAGATGATCTATCATTATAAGCTAAGGATGATATGAACAATTAAAAACATTCAATGACGATACAAAAATGAAATTTGGTTTGATAAACATGCTAAATAACCCTCGCTACTACTAAATTATAACATGAAGAACAAAGAACTGGAACAAGAGGAAGCGTAAAAATTATCCTGGAATAATTAAAGGGGATGGAGTAAAGAAGGACATAAAGGAGTCTAGAAAAAATTACTATCGAAGAATAAAAATGACAAAAGTTAATCAAATTCTACTAATCAAATGGAAGTAATAAATACCCTAGCTGTACTGGATGTGACATATGGCTTTGAAATAATTAAATGAGGAAGAAAGGTACTAATGAAAGTGGATATAAAAATAATCTTTTAAATTATGAAGAGCTTGCAATTCCCCAAGGCGGATGTAGAACGTATTTACCGAGCTAGAAGTGATGGAGGAAGAGATCTGATATAACGAGAACCTTCTTATAAGACCACTTTGTTTAGATTCTACGGAATATCTAAAATACTGGATTTTGAACGAAGAAAGGAAGCTTTAATACAACGGGAAAAAGAAAAAAAATATATGGAGGAGTTACAGCTCGTTAACGAATGAAGTGGAAAAACTCTTATTGGCAAACGAGTATTTATGACGTAAAGAAAAT
>NW_020869276.1:99915-114915 GCF_003789085.1 Penaeus vannamei | reverse complement strand
TATTTAAAGGTGGGAGAGGTAGAAACGTTAATTGAACCAAAGTATATCAAAGTCCAAGTAGGGATATGCCTACGCGCCTTCTTTCACGCTGTAAATGTATGCCCTTTCATCTTTAAAAGCCACGCAACAGCAATATCGTTAGGGGCAGCCATTATCTTTATTAGTATCTAATACCACACTAGGACACGGGCAGAGCTGCACTTGAACGGCTACAGAGCAGAGTATCTCAGTAGGGAGCTGTGCGTATTGCCAAGCTACCGCACAGCCACTCTGAAGCTCAGCGACGGAATGACAAAAACAAGTAATGACTTAAGGTTGAAATGACGAGTAAGATACTTCTCTTTGTTTGACCAGCGGGTAATTGATAAATAATCAACCATCTTAATTACCTTTAACGATGCTCTAAGAGAAAGAGATAAACCAACTTCATGTTGTACCCTAATCAACTGAATTCTTAACACTTGTTAAATAATCTAGATGCATAGAAACTTGCACCTACCTCTGTTTAGCTGTATAATGCTCCTCAGGGTACTTAATAGTTTGTTACGTGTTAATGTCTTCATTGAGAGCTATTATAGGATCTAATGTTCTGTTCTATATATGAGGTAGGAAGTAAATCGCAATGAAAATCATGTTCTATAATATTATGTAGAGGTGACTGAAAAGCGTTGATTTAGTGAGCCGAGATGCACTTTTAGAAGCAGTTTATTGGAAAAATTATCATGGGTCAGAAACTAGTTTAAAAGAAAAATAAAATTGTCAAAACAGAAAAGAAAAGATGAGAAGAAAAAAAAAATATATATATTGTTAATTGGCTCTTCCTGTATAGAGGGCTATTGACTGCTCACATGTTCTCATACTACAGAGAGATATATTGTCATTAAAGAAACACAATTTTCACTGAAGTAAAATGCGAAAGTAAGAGTTTCTCGCATATCGCTTGTAGTTCATGCGAAGAATACCTTCTGCTTTACAGAACAGAGGCGTCCAAGCCGGTGTGGGTGCCATTTTAGAGAGACTTATGAGGAGGAGTAAGATGAGTTGATGGGAGAGGGTTAGGGAGTAGCTAGGGGGAAGGGGGGGTATGGGAAGAGGAAGAGAAGGGAGGGGGTGCACGCACTTGGACATAGAGGAATAGGAGTGAAGGCATGTACTGGGGAGGGATATGAAGGAGGCAAGATATGAAGGAGGGAATGTGACAGCCATGTGCAGGAGGATAAGGATAAGGGGAAGGGCGGAGAATGAAGAGCATAAGTGGTGTATAATATAGACAGAGGCTGTAGAGTGGGGAGGAGACGGAGAATAGAGAAGGACCTCTAATGCCTCGAGCAGAGGGATGCTCGAAAACATCGAGGTGAAGGAAGACAGATCAATAATGTGATTGAAGAAACGAAAGGTTCTGGAGAGCTGGCAGGAATCCTGAAATAACCTATAAGTGGTGCAAGAAAGGGAAGTTGGTAATAGATGGGAGCGCGAAGACTCAGTATTTCCAATGTCTATTTGCGCAGGTCTGTCAGTCGCATCTCGTGAAGAGGGGAAGCGAAAATACAGAGAGAGGTTTAAGATTCATTGATGAATAATCACATGTGGGTGGGGAAGGGTAGGGAGCCGTTGTGAGGAGGCGAAAGGAGGATGGGTGGGTGGGAGAAGAGAAAAGGGAATAGGAGGGGAGGAAAGGAGAGAGAGAGAGAGAAAGAGAAAGTAGAGAGAGAGAGAGAAAGTAGAGAGAGGAGGTGAGAAAGAGAGAGGAGAGAGAGAGATAAGAGAGGGGAAGAGAGAGGAGAGAGAAGAGAGAGAGAGTGGAGAGAGAGAGAGGAGAGAGAGAGAGAGAGAGAGAGAGAGAGATAGAAGAAGAGAGAGAGAGAGGAGTGGAGGCCAGTAAAGGTTGGGAAAGGAAAGGAAAAAGAGAAGGGGAGTAAGGGAAGAGAAGGAAAAGCTAGGGGAGGCGAGAGAGGAAAAGGGAAAGGGAAGGAGGCTTTAAAAGAAGGAGAAGTACAGGGAGGGATTCCTGAAAGAGTAAAGAGGAAGAGGAGGTTTAAAAAGAGGAGAGAAAAGGTGCAAACAAGTGAAGCTGGTGAACAGTAAACTCATAATAAGAACATACACAACAGTAATAAATATATAAGGATAATCATGATAATGATAATAACAATAACCACAAAACAAAAACACATATCATCATCATCATCAACAAAGCAATGATAATTTATAATAAATAATGATAAATGATAATGATAATAATGATAAATAAAAATAAGAAAACAAAATAACAATAACAATAACGGCCAAAAATATAATCATTATAATGATAATGATAACAGTTAAAGATAATAATTGTAATACTGATAACGATGATAACAATAATGATGATTGGGATAATAAAACTAATGATAATAATAACAATGATAATAATACTATCATTAATAACGAAAATTATAGTTAAAGTAATAATTAGTAGCAACAACATAATAATGTAAATTAATGATAATAATAATGAATAATGATAACAATAATAATAATAATAATAATGGTAAATAATAATAATATAATAATGATAATATAATAATAATAATAATAATAATAATAATAATAATAATAATAATAATAATAATAATAGTAATAATAATGATACAATAATAATAATAATAATAATAATAGCAATGGTAACAATAATCATGTTCATAATGGTAATGATAGTAAAAAAATAATAATCATTGTAAAAATTATAATTGTGATAACAATAATAATTATAATGACCATGATAATGATAATGAAAATAATAAAATTAATAATAATAATAATGATGATAATACTGATAATTGCAATGATAATTGCGAAAATGATGATGACAATGATAATAGTGATAATAAGAACAACAATCATATAATAATAATAATAATAATGATAATGATAATATGATAACGATAACAACAGTAATAATAATAATAATAATGATAATTCTGCTGGCAACACAACTAGCGGCATCACAGACACATCAAAAAAAAAAAAAAAAATAAGTCGATTTTTTATGCATTCCAAAAAGACGCAAGACAAAATGACGCAATACCTCTCCTATTCACCAACATTTTCTTTCCCTTTTTTATGAATGGCGACGGAGCCTGGCGATCGGCTTCTGTCTCCACGAACACGTCACTCATTCATTCATCCTGTCTCCATTCACCGAAATCCATCGTTCATTCATCCTCACCCAATCCTACGCCCTTGCTACTCACTCCTACGCAAAACCTTCACGTGGGAATCAGTCTTATCCGTTTTATTTTGGATTATCCTAACCCCCCTCCCCCCTACCCGGTCCTAAAAATCCTTCCCAAATCCGGCCGCTATAAATCAGTCAGCGCGGAACCTTCGAATCCCAAAACTTCCATTACAGTCATTTATAAAGCAAATCCATCCCGCTGCACGTGGGTTCCCCTGACGATTCACCTTCCGGGCCAAGAGAGGGATTACGGAAGGATACAAAACTTCGCTTCGTAAAAGAATTTACGAGTCCGGGATTTCTGTGCCTCATAAGATTTTAAAGTCATGCATTGCAATTTGTTTCGTGTTTGGCTCTTGGTTATCTAACCGCACGTGTTTGATCCGATTTCGTTTATGTATACGTGCACACACAAACACACTTTAATGTATAAATATATATACATACACACACAAACACACACACACACACACACGTGTGTGTGTGTGTGTGTGTGTGTTCCATCCTTTGTGTCTTTTATGGGGATTCTGCGTGCCTGCTTTTCCGGAAATTGCAACGCAACTAGCTCACTATAACCTCAAAAAGACGAACTACAACATAGTTAAGCTACATTCATGCGAAACGTAATGTAAGTACACAGTTTAGTCTAAGATGATTTTACATGAAAGTAAGCCTTATCACAAAACCAGCTAGAGGCCATGGGGTTAAAGCTCAAAAGCTCAAAGGTATGGTTGTGGATTCCTCAGCTTTCAAGCCTCAAAGGAAATAAAACTTGATTACCCTCATACACAGAACAGCGGAAAACGAATTTGGAATTCAGCGGCTTATCGAAAGAGATCCAAAAAATCCAACTCTCTTAGCGAAGTCCGAACGATGGTGGCAGATTTGTACTGTCTACAAGGAATACCTACTTCGCCAACAGCAGGTCAGGCCTCAGGGGAAGGGGTTTCACTGTTAGCAAAAATGTGGGTTAACTCGAGCCTCCGAACAGGGTCAGGGGGTCGAGGACCTGTCGGGGCGAGACGCACCAAAGGGAATCCTACAATACACGAGATGGAAAGGGATCGGTCAGATAGGCAAGAACCCCCTCCACTTGTGATTTTTTTTTTAAGTGTAGGTGAAACTAAACTAAAATAATTAATAATAATAATAATAATAATAATAATAATAATAATAATAATAATAATAATAATAATAATAATAATAATAATAATAATGATAATGATAATAATAATAATAATAATAATAATAATAATAGATACAGTTCATCAAAGTCAATAGTCAAGGAAGGTTTGACAATTGGTTTTGATGAACCGTATTTATTTTCTGAGACTTGAATGCGGTTCATCAAAACCAGTCGACAAGGGAAGGTTAGTTATTTAATCTTTAATTTGCTAAGCTGTATGGTGCAGCGGTAGCGTTCTCGTCTAGAAATCTTGTTGACCTACGTTCAGTTCCCGCACAGCCAGTGGGTGGTATCGCCAGCTATTCCTTGCTTAAAGAGGTTTTTAGAAGTAATAATACACAAGACAATTTCAATTAACCTAAATCATTATCAAATTATCATTATTACTGCTTCTGTTACTAAGTAATACAGTGACGTCATTTTCAGAAAAGCCTCTACTTAGGTTAACACATTGTCAATACCCGTAAATTAATGTTCTTATTACTTCCATTTTTTTTACTCTTCAAAAATCCATATGGTAGTGAAATGTGTTCTATTTCAAGAAGACAAAATAACAATTAACTTCAAGTCGCCTTAGAAACTTCTTCCATTATTTAAAATCAACTACCTTATCAAAAGAGAATTGCTTCCTTGGCGCAATTACGCTTGAATTTCTAACTCTAAATAATTGAAAAGAACATGCATTTGACAGGATAATGAGAGTAAATAACATAATGTATAAGAAGAAAGCTTGAATGAGTGTAGACGATTAAGTCCACTGCAGGTTTGACAAAGGTTGAAGAAATTAATGAGTCTTAGTGAATGACGACATGAGTGCAAATCTAGTTCACAGAGTATGCCAAATCGCGTGTACAGCATTATTATACGGGTTTTTGCAACACGATTGAGATTCTAAATGAGAAATACATTAATACTCAAGCACAGAAAAGAGCGAGAAAGATGGATATATAATTAAATAAATATATACATGTTTATATATATGTATATAATATATATATATATATATATATATATATATATATATATATATATATATATATATATATATATATATATATATATATATATATATAGAGAGAGAGAGAGAGAGAGAGAGAGAGAGAGAGAGAGAGAGAGAGAGAGAGAGAGAGTGAGTGAGTGAGTGAGTGAGTGAGTGAATGAGAGTGAGAGTAAGAGTAAGAGTAAGAGTGAGAGTGAGAGTGAGAGTGAGAGTGAGATGAGAGTGAGAGTGAGAGTGAGAGAGAGAGAGTGAGAGTGAGAGGAGAGAGAGAGAGAGAGAGAGAGAGAGAGAGAGAGAGAGAGAGAGAGAGAGAGAGAGAGAGAGAGAGAGAGAGAGAGAGAGAGAGTGAGAGAGTAGTGAGAGAGAGCGTCAACTTAAAAAAAAAATTAAGATCTACAGAAATTTGGTATTCACATAGGCTCTCAGGAGTGAAAGAAGACACAACAGGTTCTAGATGACGACAGAAGTGGTATTCGTGATACGCAAGTATACCTACATAAACGGAAACATAGAAAAGTACATCGTAAATGAAAACTTCCTCCCCATGTCTTCTTCTGCATGTTTGCAAGAAACGAGGTGCCATGAACTGAAATTATGTCTATCGCATGTTGGAATTACACACGCGTTTCACGGCTAATGTATAATGTATACTGAAATTATATATATTCTTAAAATTTAGGTTTATCGAAAATATGACAAATTATGGGTATTGTGATGTGATATGCTACATCACACTACGGTTCTATATTTTATAACAGGAATTCAGAGTAGTGAGTATACAAAAAAATAAACATATACTACATTAGGTAGAATAGAATAGATCGAAATCCTTGATATCCATGCAATAAAAGCAATATAAATGGTAACTGCTGTGGGATCCTTACGCTAGTTGGCATGTAAGAAATGATACACCTAAATGTCCAACCACACTCACGGGCTGTACTCAGTGATATAGTGCTTTCTGAGCAGATCCAAGACGACGACATTAAACAAAATAAAACTATGGAAATCAAGAGAAAAGCATAAAGTTGATAATTTGTTAACTGAACTAAATGATTAAGTGGGGTAATGTAGGACTTCACACACACACACACACACACACACACACACACACACCACACACACACACACACACACACACACACACACACACACACACACACACACACACACATGCACACATGTACGCACGCACGCACACACGCACGCGAAGGACGTTCCCAATTACATACCGATCCAAGTGATAGGATTTTAAGTAAATACAAGATCTAAAATGTTGGGGCATTATAAATAGGGTAGCTCGATCGTTGCTAATTTACAGACAATGATATACTTACAGACATTCTTAATGCCAAAGAATATATATGTTTCCGAATGAACCTTTCGTTTTATCATTATTTCCTGTCAAAACTAAGCTCAATAGAAAGGAATGAGACTAAACATCGCGCTCAGTAATTACATTAATCATAAAATGTAAATATTTAAACTATCGAAGAATTAACTAACGATTACTAGTTTTAGAAAACGGAGGACTTATAAGAAATACTCGATGATTAAGGAACAAGGGGTATAAAGGAAACAGTAAAACCAATTATAACCAAACTAAGAAATGAAGATCAGATTCTTGAAAACAGTTGATCAAGTTATATGAATGAACAAAAAACAGGAAAGTAAAAAAAAAAAAAAAAAAAAAAAAAAAAATGAAAAACGTGAAATATACAAGAAAACTTCTATATCAATATACAAGAAGCAAATATTTACTTCCGGATGTAGAAATTGAAAATAGTTATGGATGTGGAAATCAAATATTGTAACGGATGTGAAATCTGAGTATAGTTAACGATGTCAAAATGGTAAAAATATGGAAACAGAAAATAGTTACGGATTTGAAAAAAGAAACAGGTACTAAATTAAACAAAGTGTTGAGTTCCGTAGCATTCAAAAGAGAAGCACAAAGATAAAGAATGAGAAAGATATAGATATAGATATAGATAGAGAGAGAGATGGATAGATAGAGAGACATGTTGAGAGAGAGAGGGATGTAGGGAGAGAGAGAGAAAGAGAAAGAGATAGATAGATAGATAGATAGATAGAGAGAGAGAGGTCAACATGAGAAAAGACAAAGATCCACACAATTCTGGGATTGCTCATAGGCTCTCAGGAGAGAAAGACAACAGAGGATTCTAGATGACGTCACAGCCTCTAATGCGCTATATATATACATTAATACGCCAAGAGTATTTTCCTTAAATTACTTATATTTATTATTCCCCTTCTCTTACGTACTCAAGTTTATTATCATTTTTCATACAGATAAACAATCTGCGATTCACTACCTAATGACTTCATTGTTTAAGTAATGATCTCCTCTTCTCAGCATTAGATTCTAAATTATTCATGCGTGTGGATTCGGATATTGTGTCAAGCCATATATAGACTGTAAGGGTTTCTATTGAGGGGAACCTGACATTATCGACCCGAATGGCGGATGGTGTCTAAGGGCCCAAAGAAGTGAGGATGGGGCATGTTAACTTTCCCATTAGGAGACGTACTGTCCCATACCCCGAGGAGATGTCCCGTTAAGAAATGGGTGTGGTTATGAGTATTCTTCACTCCTTATGTATTAAGCCTCCAATAATAAGTAAACAATGATTAAGTAGGTGTCGTTAAATAAAAGAAAAATAGTAAAGTTGAATAACACTTATGCTCCCATCCACCATTAAGAAGGAAATCACAATGGCGCTTGTCATCCGGCTTATTCGCCACTCAAGAGTTCGAACTGTTCGAAACACAAGGGGGAAAACCTCCGAAAAACAACAAACACAATAGTATAATTAACACATTTCGCACAACGCCGTAGCTTGGCTGCAATTCAACGTGGGTGTATAGTGTGTGTGGGCGGAAATCATCTCCAGCGCCGCCCACGACATTACCCAGGTTCGAGATAGGATTCGGAACAAGGTATCGAGGTGACAGGTAGGGTATTAGGAATAGGGGTTAGGTATATGAACGAAAGCTCAAGAAAATGACGAAACGAAGAGAAATAAACGCAAGGCAAGATATGGAAATGAAGGAAATGAATCAGGTTACCGAAAGAATAGAAAAATAGAAAACGAAGAGGAGATTAGCATGGAGGAGAAAAACAAATTAGAAAGGGGAAGAGGAAAAATGAAGGTGAACTAAAGAAGTGAACGAGGAAGGAGTGAAAATGAGAGGAAATGAGAGAAAGTAAGCATAAGAGACGAAAGATGGTGAATGGACTTGGAGAGGGAAGGGTGGGAGAGAAAATTAAGGTAATGGGTGACCAAAGCAAAAATGGGGTGTAGGGGAGACCAAAGGAAGCAAGGCTAAGAAGGAGGATAAGAGGGGGGGGGGGGGAGAGGGGAGGACAAGGTTCAGGACGGGGGGAGGGGAGGGGGAGGGGGGTCACAAGATTCACCGCGCGCGAAGTAGTAATTCCTCTGTCTCTTCTTCTCCCCTCCTCCTTTTCCTTTTCGTCCCTTCCTCCACTTTCTCACAATCACTTTCGTACATGACACTTTATTTTGTCTCTTTAGTTTAATCCTCTCTCTCTCTCTCTCTCTCTCTCTCTCTCTCTCTCTCTCTCTCTCTCTCTCTCTCTCTCTCTCTCTCTCTCTCTCTCATCTATTAGTTCATTTTATAAAAGCCATAAAATAAATGTATGTATTCTGATGTATTCCAAGCTTTTTCAATTTAAATACATCAAAAGGAGACAAGCGGATTAGCAAAGGAACTTAAGAGACATAGAACTGAGCTATTACTTTCCAGAATGAAAAGATGAAAAAGTTATTTTCATCATAAATCATGTAACCAAGAAGAGCAAGGGCCTAGAGTCGAGTTAGATTTGTTACCCTGTTAATTGCAGTAATTATTGGTTTGGTGATTTTGCTTTATATTGCGAGTTCTGAATAATAAAAACAGGTTGTAAACCAATAAGACCACACACACACACACGCACACACACACACACTCATACATATATATATTTACATACATAAATACACACACAGAAACACTCACACAAACACAAACACACACAACACACACACACACACACACACACACACACACCACACACACACACACACACACACATAACACTATATATATATATATATATATATATATATATATATATATATATATATATATATATATATATTATATACACAAATATATATATATGTATATATACACTATTTTTATTGTAGATTTTGGTAGGTTAAAAATTTGTTGTTTTACCATTCCCTTGTTTCACTTGTTTAACCATATATATATATATATATATATATATATATATATATATATATATATATATATATATATATATATATATATATATACATTTTTTAAAAATTGAGCCGCTTTTAGATTGCTTGTATAGTCTTGTACATAATTAGGAAGCAGTTTTTTACCTTGTCTTTTAATTCTTCCTATATTTTATTTATTTATTTTTTTTAATCTCATTAGCACTGATGATGAAGTTAGTAAATTCGAAAAGTCTGAAGAAATTAAAATGATGTTCGTGGCTGCAATGCCATTACTTTTCCCGTTGAAGTTACGATTCCCGAAAGGAAAATGACGCTGAAATTATATATAGAGAGAGAGATAGATATAGATATAGATATGTGCACACACAGACCTATAAATGTACATGTATATATATATATATATATATATATATATATATATATATATATATATATATATATATATATATATATATATTATATTTAGCCGTTTGTCTCTCTCTCTCTCTCTCTCTCTCTCTATCTATCTATCTATCTATCTATCTATCTATCTATCTATCTATATCTATCTATCTATCTATCTATATCTATATATATATATATATATATATATATATATATATATATATATATATATATATATATATATATATATATATATACATATACATATATATGCATATATGTGTGTGTGTGTGATTTAAATATCCATAGGTATGTCTATAAATAGGCTTTATTTTCAACCACGTTCATAACCCGGTGCTGCAGTCTTCGCACAAATAAGGAACGCTAACATATATCCAATTACTTCCTTAGCAGCGCGATTCCCCAACAGAGAATGCAGTAATGAAATGCAACATATGATATCACAAAGGCAGAGAGGGAGAAGCGGTCTTCGGGCGGGCCCTTAGCTGGCGGCACACAGATAAGGTCGGTGTAATATATGGGTGTAAGTGGAGGAAAGTTTGCTGCTGTGTGTACAAAGGAGCGGGGGGGGGGGGGCGAGTGCGTTTGGGAGGCGGATGTGTACACAAGGCAAGAGTGTAAAGGAGGCGGATGTGTACAGAAGGAGAATGAGTTCGCCCGCATGTGGACAAAGCGCGGATGTGTTTGGGGGGGCGAATGTGCACGCGAGCCACGGAGGCAAATGTGTACAGTGAGCGAATGTGTTCTGGCGAATGTGCACAGGATTCGCAAAGTGTTCGTGGGAATGTGTACGCGAATACAATTTAGCTGGAAGTGGCCTTGTCTGGAATTCATTCATTTCGTGGCTGTGCTCCCGGTAATTTTATGCGTGGAACTATTTGCTTTGCCGTGTGTGCTGTGTGTGTGTGTGTGTGTGTGCGTGTGTGTGTGTGTGTGTGTGTGTGTGTGTGTGTATGTGTGTGTGCGTGTGTGTGTGTGTGTGTGTGTGTGTGTGCGTGCGTGCGTGTGTGTGTGTGTGTGTGCGTGCGTGTGTGTGTGTGTGTGTGTGTGTGTGTGGCTGTGAACGGGTTTCCTTTGCTCAATACTCATTTGCTTATTCATTAAGGATTTAAATGATGCAAACGAGATAGAGTATTGCACAGTATCGTTTACTTCGCTGTCAATCGGGGATGTTATTGATTGTGTTATAATGATAATGATAATGGTAATGAGGATGAAAATAACAATAATGATAGTGATTAAGGCGATGGTGATGGTGATGATGACGAAGATGATGATATTGATGATGATGATCATATTAATAACAAAATTATTATTTATATTAGTGATGCTAGTGATGATAAGACTAAGAATACTGAAAAAATAAGAAAATATTAATAATGATAACAATAACACTAGTAATGATAATAAACTTAATAGTATTAATGTTAATAATAAGATAATAATAACAGTGTGTAACAATAATAATAACAATGACAACACCAATAAAAATAATGATAACAAAGCTACTACGGAATAATGATAATACAATAGATAATAACAAAACATAACGATAACAATAACGATGATGAAAAATAATGATAATGACAATTTTCAACAACAAAAATAACAACAGTAACCAGCAATGCAGAAACAGACTTAGTACTATTGAATAAATGTTCAAAGTAGCAGCAATAATGCCATTAATAATTAATAAACAAAAACAACACAACAATAAAAATATTGACAAAAACAATAATGGCAATACTAGTGATGAAGATGATGATAATAACTATAGCAATAATGATAGAATTTGTAATGATATTGATGTTATTAATGGTAATAACGTAAAGTAATGTAAAGATAGCAATGATAATGTTGATGATGACAACCATAATAGCGAAGATAATGATGATCATAATCATTAGTGATAATAATGATAATAATAAAAGTAATAATCAAGAGTAATAAAAGTAACGGTGATGATGGCAATTGCAATAGTAATAATAGTGATAATAATCATAACAATTCTATTAATAATAATGATAATAAGAACAGTAATAAAAATAATGATGATGATAATGATAAAAATAGAATTACAATAACAGTAATACTAATATTAATGACAACAGTATTGATTAAATAAACACATTAATTATGCAATGCAAAATGGTGACAAAAACAACACTCTTGGATTGCTAAAATAAATGCAAATTATATAAAAAACACTAAGTGGGAAGTAGGAATAGCAAGGGCAATATAGATAAATGTAACAAAATGAAATGCACATAATGTTAACATTATTTGATAGCGTTTTTTTATGTTGGAAGGAGAAAGCGAGAGAACGAGAGAGCAGAGAGAGGGGGTAAAGGGCGATAGAAAGTAAGGATAATAAGAATATAAACGTATACACGCATTCACGCACACACACACACACACACACAACACACACACACACACACCACACACACACACACACACACACACACACACACACACACACACACACACACACACACACACACACATATATATATATATATATATATATATATATATATATATATATATATATATATATATATATATATATATATATAATCTCTCTCTCTCTCTCTTTCTTTCTTTCTTTCTCTCTCTCTCTTCTCTCTCTCTCTCTCTCTCTCTCTCTCTCTCTCTCTCTCTCTCTCTCTCTCTCTCTCTCTCTCTCTCTCTCTCTCTCTCTCTCTCTCTCTCTCTCTCTCTCTCTCTCTCTCTCTCTCTCTCTCCATACACACACACACACACATAGAGAGATGTACAGACATTAGGGAAATCTCCGGCCAGTCCCCCAAGCAGCGTTACTTCGAAACGTCCCTGCGCTCCATGTTATATCTTATGCTAATATTTAATTGATGGAAAGTTCCTGACTAATGGATTGATCTATATATATATGTGACTGGTAGGTAGGTGTTCATATTCCTGATTGACGGGTAAATCTCCAATTGTGTGACTGAAGATTCGCTACCGTAGCTACACAGACAATCCGTATAGTGAAGTCAAGGGGATTTAGCGTTTAATATGAGCCGTCATGTCCTTCACAGCGGTAAGTACGAGCACTCTCTGAAAGTTACTTGTTCTACTGCACCCAGACAAGCCTCACTCTTCCCTTATTTTGTTTTGATTTTGTTGTTTGGACTGAAGTGTGTTTTGCTCGTGACTGTATTACTTCGAAGGGACTTGCAAAGTTGGGAGAATTTAAGAATACTATTGTTGCTATCATTGCTGGCCTTTCCGCTAAACTTTGAACTTGGAGTTAATAGTCTCCCCTGAGCAGAGATTGCAGCAGTCTGCTCCAGCCAGCTGCAGGAAGGAAAAGGGGCGAGGAGGATTAAGCCTGAATGGGCTCTGCTGTCCTTAGTGGGATCCCCTGAAAGGCTTTCTGGCAACCGCTGCCTTGGGCTCGGGTTCTCTCCTCCGTCGTCTTCGCTGGGAATGCTTCGGACGAGACACATTCTTACACTTAGGAGTCCAGTGCTGGGGAAAGGGAGGCTTTGTGGAAACGTTTTGGCTGTAGAAAAATATACAGAAAAAGCAGAGGAAAGGAGGTTTGTTCATATTCAACTGCATTAGGAAATAACCATTAAAAGTCGGCCAGCATTTTTTTTTTTTTAATTCTTGCCACCAACTTGGTTCGCAGGTCTTGTTGATATTTGATATTGCGCTGAATTTGCAATTAATTAACGGCGCCAACACAACTCACAGGAAAATCGCACAAACGTTATCCCGAAACAACAGACAAGACAGGCACATTTACATATTATCATGAAATAAGAAAACACAAATGGTAACCAAATGCAAAACCTAATAAACCGAACATGCATCAACATCCACATTCGCAACCTACCTCTTAAACATTCGATCACACACCAGAAAAGAGAACTCTGCATGGAAGAAGGAGAAAGAGAGAATGAGAAACGCACAGTCAACGCCGAAAGGTCATGCCAAGCGGAGGAGAGTCAAGGATCCGAAAGGAGGATCTGCACTAAAGCTGAAACCTCTGCGGGAAGCATCGAGAAACGTGAATAATCGTGAATGGAGAAGAAAAGAGTGGATAAAACAGAAAAGGACAATGGGAGAAGCGAGGATAAACAGAAAGGGAGAAATGAAGAGACGAGAATAATCAAAGACAGGAGGAGAATTTGGGTGAAAAGGAAGAAAGCAGAGGATACAAGAGAGAGGGAGAAAGGGAGAAAGGGAGAAGCAAGGATAAACAGGAAGGGGCAAAGGAAGAGGCGACAATAAACAAATGGAGGAGGAGAATTAGGCAGAAAGGAAAATAGAGAGAGGCGAGGATAAACAGGGAGGAGAGTTCGGCGGAGAGAGAAGGAGAGAAGCAAAGATAAACATTAAGGGAGAAGAAAAATTACGCAGAAATAGAAGAGGAAACAGGTAAAGATAAACAGAAAGGAAGAATTATGCACAATGAGAGACAGCGAGAAAGAGAGAGAGAGAGAGAGAGAGAGAGAGAGAGGAGGAGGGAGGGAGGGAGGAGGGAGGATGAAAACAAAAGTGTTGTAGGGAATATATAACAATAAGAAGAAGACATAAAAATAAAGTAAGGAAACTTTAAATATTGAGAGATTGGAAGCTGATGGATGGTAAAGCAAGGAATAAAAAAGTGGGAAATGGAAAGAACTGATAAGAAATAAGAATTTGGAGTGCAGAGGGAGAAAGAAAATGCTATATCTGATGGAAGAACGAGAACCGGGCGTGGGAAGAGAGAAAGGGAGCCTAAAGGAAAATAGAAAATACCGATGGAGATTAGGAACAGGGGGACGGGACGGGAGAGAGGAAGGGGGGAAGGGAAATGGAAAGTGTTGATAGCAATGAAGAGCGGAAGGTGAAAATAGAAAAACAGCAGGGGGAGGGAAATGAAAAA
>NW_020869276.1:47415-49915 GCF_003789085.1 Penaeus vannamei | reverse complement strand
TTACGAGAATCAGGAAGCTCTCCAAAATCTTGAAGGAAATTTGCCCACATACCTGATGGCGAGATCTATTGCAAGGCGGCGTCTAATTCCATCAGTTTCGAACATCGGTCTTGAGGATGTGAGAAATCTTCACTCTTATTTCGTCTGAGGAAGGAATGGATCTTAAGGAGATAGCGGATACACGAGGATGCAACGGATACACGAGGATGCAACGGATACACGAGGATGCAATAGATACATGAGGATGCAATAGATACACGAGGATGCAATAGATACACGAGGATGCAATAGATACACGAGGATGCAATAGATACACGAGGATGCAGATACACGAGATGCAATAGATACACGAGGATGCAATAGATACACGAGGATGCAATAGATATGCAATAGATACACGAGGATGCAATAGATACACGAGGATGCAATAGATACACGAGGATGCAATAGATACACGAGGATGCAACACTTGATAGATACACGACAATTGTTACACGAGGATGCAGTAGATACACGAGGATTCAATTGTTACACGAGGATGCAGTAGATACACGAGGATGCAATAGATACAAGAGGATGCAATAGATACACGAGGATGCAATATATACACGAGGATGCAATAGATACAGGAAGATGCAAAAGACACACGAAAATACAACAGATAAGCGAAGATACAGCAGATACATGGAAATGCAATAGATACAGAAAGACACACGACCACACAACAGATACACGAAGGTACAACAAATACGCGTAAATACAACAGCTACACGAAGGTACATTGGACACACGAAAATACAACAGATAAACGAAGATACAACAGATGAACGAGGATACAACACCTATGCAATGATACAACAGATAAGCAAAGATGCAACATACACACGAAAATACAACAGATACATGAGGATACAAAAGAGACAAAATACAACAACTACACAATGATACAACAAATACGCGAAAATACAGTAGATACACGAGGAATACAACAGATACACAAATTACGAGCGTCAACCCAAATGTGCATTAAGGGCATTAATCTGATATCGCAATCGGGACAGTACGTTTCCAAATATTTTCGTACAGCTTTCTTCGTTTAGTATCAGCTGGAAATATTTAAACCGAGCCGTTCTTTTCTTTTCTTTTCGCTATCTCTCAGAAAATGCACATATATTAAAAGGAAAAGAAAAGAAAAGAAAAACTCAGACATTGTACTTTGATTACCACGGTGTAAAAAGTTCGTCTTCACAAAGTTTTCCTTTTTGGGTTACTTATTCATTTCTTAATATATTAATTCATTTATTTATTTATTCATTTTTATTCTTCTTTTCTAATTTTTTTCATTAGTATTTTCGTATATCATGAAAGAATAAAACAGGAAAAGGAAACGCCACAGCAACACGCAACTACAGACGTATTTTGAGGTTGTTGTACTCGGTTACTTCATCGTCTGGGAAAGCACGAGAGCAGTAGGGGTGCTGGGATATTAATTTTCAATTTTCTTATGTTGTTTTTTTTTCTTTCTTTCTGTTCTGTTTCTCTCTCTATCTCTCTCTCTCTCTCTCTCTCTCTCTCTCTCTCTCTCTCTCTCTCTCTCTCTCTCTCTCTCTCTCTCTCACTCTCTCTCTCTCTCTCTCTCTCTTTCTTTCTCTCTCTCTCTCTCTCTCTCTCTCTCTCTCTCTCTCTCTCTCTCTCTCCTCTCTCTCTCTCTCTCTCTCTTCTCTCTCTCTCTCTCTCTCTCTCTCTCTCTGGTCTGTCTGTCCTGTTCCCCCTCACCCTATCCCCACTATTTCCCTCTCTCTCTCTTTCCCTTTCTCTTCCCTTCTCTTCCCATGTTCACATTTTCCTCTCTCACTCTCTCTTTCTCTCCTTCCCTCCATCTCTCTCTCTCAATCTCTGTATTTTCCTCTCTCTCTCTCTCTCTCTCTCACTTTTCCCCCCATCCTCCCGGTCTCTCTCACACTTTCCCCTTCTTTATCTCCTTCCTATATCCCTCTCTCACTTTCCCTCTCTCTCTCTCTCTCTCTCTCTCTCTCTCTCTCTCTCTCTCTCTCTCTCTCTCTCTCTCTCTCTTCTCTCTCTCTCTCTCTCTCTCTCTCTCTCTCTCTAAGCAATTCCCTTCAGAGCTTCTTAAAACGTTCAACAATAAAACTATTACTCTGAAACTCACTTGGTCGTGTCCTCCTTCTTGATAAACTGAGCAAAGGTACTTTATTTAACGTAATTTCCCCTTGCGTTATAAGTAAATACAGAGAATCCCGACAAAATAACTACTTGTTTAATTACAATCCATTAGGCCTTTTCATCAAATTCGTCGGCAGAGATAAGACACCAAACATAACTCTTCGTTCTTTCTCATTATACATTCTTAACAACTTGACTTTCGAGGTGTTGTTGATTCAGGGGGTTTTACTTCAAGCAACAAGCAAGCATATACTCTGCGAGGTTTATGGTTTGATTGCGTGTCAGGCTGTCGTAAAATGCGTCTTTTCTTTGCACT
>NW_020869276.1:0-19258 GCF_003789085.1 Penaeus vannamei | reverse complement strand
TTGGTTGTCTACCTAACCCTAAGCTCGCCATCTACCAAACTCATGTAGGACCCAACATTTGGGCTCTTACACACTCACACTACACTCTCACACAACACTCACACTACACACATCCACACTCACACTCACACTCTCACACTCACACACTCACACTCACACTCGCACTCGCACTCACATCACACTCACACATCGCACCTCACACACACTCACACACTCACACACACACACACACACACCACACACACACCACACACACACACACACACACACACACCACACACACACACACACACACACACAACACACACATACATACTCACACACGTACTCACACACGTACTCACACATATACTCACACACATACTCTCACACATACTCTCACAAACACACTCACACACACTCACACACACACACACTCACACACACACTCACACACACACACACACACACACACACACACACACACACACACACACACAACACACACACACACACACACAACACACACACACACAGAGTTGTTGATTTTCCTTTGTTTGATTTTGTTTTTCCCTTGCAGAGTATCGGCAAGAGAAGCTTTAGTAAAGATAGTGGGCAATGAAACGGAATCTGTCAATAACAGTGAGCATCAGGAAATAAGAGATGCATCGGAGACTTTGCAGCATGAGGAGCAGGTTGGTACATTTGAGTATTGTGCTGATATTTAGGTGTAACATAATTGAACATAATTGCAGCCAAGGAGATCGACCACATACTCGTTAGCACTCGTTGGAGGATCCTTCAGAATTGCAGGGTGTACAGGAGTGCTGAGTTCTGTGGTACTGACCATAGATTGGTTGTGGCTACCCCCGGTCACTTCAAAACCCAGCGGTCAAATGATCACCCTAGGGTGTTTCATTTGGACAGGCTGAGGGAGGGGGAGTGTGCCCGCGGGTTTGCTGAGGCAATCTCTGATCGTTTCGCAGTGCTTGGCAGTCTGACAGACCCTGTTCTTCTGTGGGATACCTTTAAGCGTGAAACGCTTGATGCAGCTCAAGATACGATTGGTGTACGCCCGAGAGCAGTACAGAATTCCATCTCGCGGGAGACACTGGAAGCCACAGATGCATGTCGTGCGGCTCGTCTGACAGGGGATCGGGAATTGCACCGTTCTCATGTGCGCAGAACTCGGTCCCTGTTAAGAAGGGACAAGGAACAGTTTATTAGGAGTCTTGCAGAGGAGGTAGAAGGCCATTTCTTAGTAAATGACCTTCGTCCTGCATACCAAGCCCTGAGAAAGCTGAACTCCAAGCCCTCTTCACAGGTGACAGCAGTTCGCTCAGTAAGTGGTCAGATCGTTTCAGATCCTGTTGCGGTGCGGGACGTTGGGCTGAGTATTTTGAGCAGCTGTACCAGGTTGACCCACCAACAGTTAACTTGGATGCGGGTAGTGTCGAGATCCCGCTGCCGGATCCACCTATCAGTGAGGACCCTCCCTCCCTAACTGAAGTTAGGGGGGCGATTTCCAAGCTGAAGAGTGGTAAAGCAGCTGGTATCTGCGGCATACCAGCTGAACTGTTAAAGGCTGGTGGTGAACCTATGGCACGGGGGTTACATGCTGTCCTGGCTGCCATCTGGCAGTCCGGTTCCGTTCCTCCTGACCTGTTGAGGGGTGTGGTCATCCCTCTCTGGAAGGGGAAGGGGGACCGTTGGGACTGCAGCAATCACCGAGGCATCACACTGCTCAGTGTACCAGGCAAGGTTCTCGCCCACATCCTTCTGAGACGTATCAGAGACCATCTACTGAGGCACCAGAGACTGGAGCAATCCGGATTCACTCCTGGTAAGTCCACAATAGACCGTATCCTCGCGCTTCGAGTCATTGTAGAGCGCCGTCGTGAGTTCGGGCGTGGGCTGCTTGCAGCCTACATCGACCTCAAGAAGGCGTTCGATACGGTGCATCGGGAGTCACTTTGGGAGATCCTGAGGCTGAGAGGAATACCAACAAGGATTATTGGACTAATAGCAAGCCTGTATACTGGTACTGAAAGTGCTGTAAAGTGTGGTGGGGGCCTGTCGAGCTTCTTTCCTGTTAGTTCAGGAGTGAGGCAAGGCTGTGTCCTTGCACCAACTCTTTTCAACACTTGCATGGACTGGATACTGGGCAGAGCTACTGTTCAAAGTCATTGTGGGGCAACGCTGGGCAATATCAAGGTTACAGACCTTGACTTTGCTGATGACGTTGCCATTCTATCTGAGTCTTTGGAAACCCTAGTGGCGGCTCTCGATGCATTTAGCAATGAAGCGAAGCCCCTGGGTCTAGAGGTCTCCTGGACCAAGACCAAGGTCCAGGAATTTGGGGACTTGTTAGGAGAACCTGTTCAGTCGGTACGTGCTTGCGGCGAGGACATTGAAGTCACAGAGAGCTTTACATACCTTGGTAGTGTAGTTCATAACTCTGGGCTGTCAGACCATGAAGTCAGCAGACGGATTGGCCTGGCAGCAGGGGTCATGAACTCTCTCAACAAGAGTATTTGGAGATGTCGGTACCTGTGCAGAAGGACCAAGCTACGGGTTTTCAAGGCCCTGATAATGCCAGTTTTGCTATACGGTAGCGAAACCTGGACATTGTCCTGTGCCTTGGAGGCTCGTCTTGAAGCCTTTTGTAATAGGTCCTTGCGCCAGATCATGGGGTACTGTTGGCGGGACCATGTGTCCAACCAACGGTTGCACCGTGAGACTGGCACAAGCCCTGTTATCTGCACAATCCGTGATCGCCAACTCAGGCTATACGGCCACCTGGCTCGCTTTCCTCAGGATGATCCTGCCCATCAGGTCGTCTCTATTCGAGACAACCCTGGGTGGAGGAGGCCTGTGGGACGACCGAGGAAGTCATGGCTTGGGCAGATCGACCAAACCTGCCGTGAAGAACTAGAGATGGGCCGAGTCCCTGCCTGGCGTCTAGCCATGAGGGATCCTCGTAGGTGGAAGCGAAGGGTGGATGCGGCTATGCGCCCCCGTCGGCGTCAGCCCCTGATGATGATGATGAGATGATGATAATTGATTTTCTCACACTATTCATGTTACAGTTTCTAAGGGACATGATAAAACTGTGATTTTATCTAGTTTTAGGTGGATGTATATGTGGAGGTAAAAGTGATATCATGAATTCTTATTTGTAAACATATTATTGATAAGTGCACTTCCCATTAAGAGCCAGAAAGATGCTATAAGATCAACCCTCCAGATGAGTGTAAGGAAAACAGATAACCCACAAACAAGCATTTCAGATAAATCTAGATTTTTGGAAGGAGTTTTTTCTTATAGGAAGAGTTGATGATGATCAGAAAGACAAATAAATCTGTGGGCCTTTAGGAAGGGGCTCTTGCATTTTTTAAATTGCAGAAAGGAAATAATGGGGGTAGAATACCATCTGTGATCAGTGGCTGGAGAGTGCTGGCTTGAAAGAGGATGCAATTGTCATACTCAGGATCTTATTCCTGCCAGCTGTGACTAGTAGTATTGGTTGAATTACAGATATTTGTAAAATACGAAAATACAAAAAGACACAAATTGCAAAATGTTACATACTGTTCTTGTTATTGTACAGAGTTTAGAGTAGCATAGAGAGATGATGTGGTGTTTGTGAAAGGTAAAAGTCTATTGCCATCTTAATACAGTATATCAGTTGACAGATATAGACCTTGGAAATTGGCATAAGGATTTCACACATTTGCTCTTAGTGTAAACAATGTGTTATTTTTGATGTAGATAATTTGATTTTACTTTTGGTCATACTATATATGTAATTAAAGAGCTTAGCTTAATTTGTTGATTACATCCTTTTCAATATATGTTTTTGCCTCACTTTTGCGTACTCCTTACTTCCTACTTCATATCTTTCACATACTGCTTGAGATCTATCTCCAAGTTCTGAACTTTTTCCACAGGAGCTGTTTTTTTCACTTTTTCTTGAAATTTTCCTTGAATAACTTTTGACCATGTCTTGCTTCAGTTTTAAATTTTGGTTGAATCTGTCAACATCTTCCCTATACACTTTGCAAAATAATGATCAGTGTTCATTGTTCTCTTGGTTTAGAATTGTTCCCAATTATGTCAGCAAAGGCCTCTTTCTATAATTACCGCTATTATAAATGTACTGTTTTTCTTTTTTCTGCAGTGGACAGTATATTAGTTTATTTACATCTCCATGTCCTTTATATCATCTGTATTCTTTGTAGTCTGTACTTCTCCCCTTTCTGTGCTTTGATGCCATGTTTGAAATTGACACAGTTTTGATTATTATATCATTACTAATTATATTACTAAATAAAAGTAGAAGAAAAAAAGATTTCTAAAAAACAAGAACAAGGTAAGCGGTCGAGAAGAAAAGGCCTAGTAATTGACCTATGTGAATAAGTACTTCTGGAGTGATCTGTATAGACAAAATTGATACCTAAATCAAAGTGAATTGAACATGTATCAATGGGTAGAAATTCTCTTTTATCTTGATTCTTTATACTGTGACAATGAGATGGCAATTATCTCTTAGATAGGTCATCTAAGATGAGGACTGTTGGGATTGCCCCTACCTTGGGCCTCAGCCCTTGGCTTAACGAGTTTTACAGTCTTTTTTAATATCCTTTTTCTTTTCCTTTTCTTCTGTAATATCTTCTTTTGTCCACTTCATAATAGATGGTGTAAGAGCTGTGCTGAAAGGATAAAAGGCTGGCTTTGTGTGAGTCTTGAATGGTCATTAATGAAAATTTTGTACCCATTTCAGGGCATTGAGGCTTGCCCCTTCATCAACTAATCTGTTGAAACTGACTTCTCTGGTGTCCCGACCCCTCCTCTCCTTTGGTCGCAGCTCTGACCACTGCTACAATTACCCGCTCCTCGATGCTTGCTGTTGACTTGATCCATTTCAAATCATCCTTCTAGGTCATTACTTAACCTTCAGAATACATCCATTCCTCTCTCCCAACATTCCCAACTCTGTGTCTTCCTACTGCACAGTCTTCTTCATTGTTTACCCTTTCCTCTCTTATTACTACTATTCTTTTTGTCCTCCCTGCAATACTGCCTCACTCCACACCACTCTCTCTTCCTCCCACCTATGTCCTTTTGCTACTGACACCTCTACAAAACTTTTGAGTACTCTATTTAGCCCAGTCAAGGGAGATCAGTCTTTATAATTCCCCCTAAAAGCCCCTTACTCTGACAATGCTATCCTCTTCCAATGTCTCCTAAAACAAGTGGCAAAGTTTCATTCTGCAGTCATTCCAGTCATGCAAGCTTGTAATAATTATAGCATTATCTACCCTGACTGACCCCACTTGCAAACCTATTCCTTCCCAGCCTCACTCTGGACTTAATTCTTGTGCCCAGCTAATTGCCCTGTATATGGCAAGGATTGGTCAGACTGTGAAAATGACCTGGTCACCTGCCTTGGTGTCTAAGATGCACTGGTAATACAGATTCTGCTGTAAGCCCTTTGTCAATATTGCCAAGTTTACCTTCCATAGACATAGTTTTTCCCATGAACTTTATATTGGTAGAGAGTCCTGCTCTGTCCAACCTTATTGACCTCTCCCCATCAGTTGTAGAAATGATTACCTTTATGTGCCCAACCTAGTCATGATTTCAAATTGCTTTGCACAATCACACATATGTGCCTGTTGAAGTGGCTCCCTTTACATATTTCATAGAAGCAACCCTACATAAAAGTTTGAGTCTGAGATTCAAACTTGGCTTCTCTTTATGTGAGGCCAGACAGGAAGCGCACACACAAGATTTTCAATTCCAACTCTGTCTGCTCTGCTCCTCTCCCTTCTTCCCAAGATATCTCAGCATCTTCCCTCGTATCTCTTCCCCTACCCCTTGCCATCCTACCTCTACTCCCTCTCCCTCCCTGTCAAATTTTCTGCCATTCTAAATCCAGATTATCCCAATCTCTACCACTTCCCTGGTGCTTGTCCCTTGCCTCCTCATTTTACCTGTTGCACCAGGCAATCTAAATGCCTGGTGCATTTAGATTCTCTCTACACCTACCTCTTTCTCTGCTCCTTGAACATTTGTCTCCTCTTCTCCTCAGAAGAAAACTTTGTTTCTCAAACATCTCCACACCTCCATGCCAGAAACTCTTGAAGACATACAAAACTTCCTAACATGACCATGATAATACTCCTCTACCTCATCCATCTTTTAATCTCTCTACTCCTATTTCCTCTACTTTTAAAGTAACTGCAACATCCATACTCATCCTCCACATATTTCCTAGATACCACTTTCTCCCACTTTTCCCAACTCACCTTACCCCTTCTCAATCTGCACCATCCCCCCTCCTTTCCCCATTATCCCTTATGAGCCCTCCTGGATGCTTCTTCCCCTGATCCTGATATATCACCTTCTGGTCCTTGCCTTGTTCTCCAGGGTCTTCCTCTTACTTTTCTGATGCCCATTCTACTCTTATTACCTGTTGATTGCTTCATAATAGCTCTTTTGTGCTGTTCCCTATGCTGTGTTCCTTTTCCTCAGATGCATAAATACTCTCCATTTAATCTAATCCCCCATTGCCCTTAACCCCCTTTCCCCTTTACTAATCCCTGCCTTACTCCACCTGCTACTCCTCTTAACCCTCTTCACTACTGTACTATCCTTAAGTGCTATAATGATCTTTGGACTTGTAACACATTCTGACCTAATCTTTGTCATTTTTAACCCTTTTGCCACAATACCTTTGATATCTAGCACATGTATTTGTTTTAACCGACCTATTCCTTCCCATGTAATACATACACTATATTTTAATAAAGCATTTTCTTATGTTCAAATAAACATTATTATTGCTGTATGCCTTTGACTCCATGCACAGCCAGAGGTTTAGGTAAACAGTTATGTGAGGGTTCATCAATTCAGGAGGGTGAGACTATGTAAACATTTGTTTGTGGGGATCATTTGGTTATCAGCTACAGCATAAAATTGCTAAATGGGGTGGTATGTACCATCAGTGAGCCATGCCTAGGAGACTGCCTACTCTAGGAAGACAGTTTCCACATACAAGGAACCTCCTCTTCTTGTCTGCAGTTTCCTGCTGAGCACAATGTATTATAGAAAATTCATTTACTTGAAAATTCAGGTAAATATACAAGTAGCACAATGTTACTTATTGTTACTGCTATTGCACAGAGTATGAACTACCTGAAAAGATGATATTGAGTTTGCTCAACTAAATCAGTCTTGATACAGCATAACAAAGGACAAAAATAGGCATCAAAGAATGCAGTATAGTAAAAACATGTCTCCAGGATAAGAGCTAATAGCACTACAAAGAGGAGGCAAGGAGTCTTGATGCCATGCATGAGTGTTTTGTGGGCCAGGCCTACAAGCCACTCACCCAGATTTCCATCAAATAAACCTAATGCATGGATCTTAGTCTGAGTGCCTGAATGAGGCACCTGGATGCAATGGTTTACATTATTCTTTAGTAAGTTTTCTTTCTCACCTATATGCCTGTGAAGTAGGTAATTTCCATATTGCTAGAAATTTATTCCTAACTTTCAGGTGTCAGAAATGTCAACAGTAGTGAAGGAGGAAGATATCTGCTACGACCCAGAGGTAGTGATTGCCAACAACAACAACAACAGCATCAACAACAACCATGAGGAGGGAGTGGAATATCTTTTGTCTCCATACCAGGCATGTGTAATGTGTTGTTTGTGGGATACTTTGCTTGTTTTTTGTGGTGGGTGTTTATTTTCTTTATCGTGTGTTGGTATCCGTTGAAATATTGGTTGAGATTTGTTTTCCATGCTTCTTTATTGTTCATGATCTACATTGGCTGTTCCGGTTTGAGTTACAGTTACCATAGTCAGCAGGAAGTTTAACCCCAAGCCGCTGGGCATGGCATGTATGTACATGCTATTGCCCATTGTGTGTGTTGAATTCAGTAATTGTTTTTGAATATAGATGGCTCCACAAGTACTGTCACTGATGAGCCAATTACGCAAACTACCTGTCTAACCTATTTATCCCTTTCCTTGATTTTAGATAATATTTTTTAATATCTAATATTGCTGTTAGTAATGTTAGTAACAATATAGTAATGTTTATAATGTTTATAACAAAAATAATGCCAATATTGATAGCATTATTAACAAAAGTGTTTTTTTCTCACTTTTTCAAGGAAAAGTTAGGTTGCAAGATCTACTAATTGACTCCTTTGTGGCTAAGCATTAGCAGAGGCATCTATGTGTAGAAACATTTAACCAAGCATTGCCAAAGGGAATGCACCATTTTTCCGTCAACATTAGGTTAAAAAAGTGTAAAACAATAGAGATGAATGATACAAGAGGAGGGACAGAATGAGGGGAAACTAAATTGATTATGATAATGTGAATAAATCTTATTTGCAATAGGGCAAAGTACAAACTATTGATTTTACAGCAACATTATTTTGTCTTTGATCTTTGTTTTATTAATTTTCACCATATCAGGCATCCCAGCTTTTTATATTGTCTTGAACTAGAATTGAGAATAGAGTCTCATCAGTATGTCCCTGGGAGGGTTGGTGGATGTGGATTAGGTCATGTTAGGTCAATTGAAGATTTTGAGACAAATGTGTAAAAAAAAAGATTGATTGAAAAACTTTTGTACAGATCTATAAAAGAGATGGAGAGATTAAATTAGAAATTGGAAGGTGATGTGTCCTCTCTCTTCTTTTTCCCCTTATCACATAATTCCACAGTTAACTCAGTGAGGAGATTTGCAGAATAAGAAAATGGTAGTCATCATATTGTTAGTGTAATGACTCTCAATGAAAAAATGACTACAGGTAAAATTTCCAAGGCTGTGTGTCTGCTCTCACAACAAATCTGTTGCCCTTATAATCCTCTGGTAGGAATTAATACCTTAAATTTTCAAGGCTTGTCTCTGCATAACATAGACCACTAATGAATTCATATACACTCTCCCAACATTGATAGGATTATGAAGAAAAATCAAATGAAATTGTTACAACTACTTAGATTTATCCAGGTAATTAATGTTTTAAAATTACAAATGGTTAATCAAATTTATGTCTAGCCACTGCAATCCAAAACAGTTGAGATTCTTTTAGCCAACAAAGGGCTAAGAGTGCTCAGCAATGCTGAAAAACAACTAAGGAGCAGATGTGGTGTTTGACTTTGTACATTGCAGTCTTTAAAACAAACTCTTAAATACAATTTGCTGAGATGAAGTGGCAGCTTGTACTTAATAAAAAATAATCTGGGCCTCCTTTAGACAGAAAGATCATTTGGACACTGATGATAAACAGAGAATTAAGGTGAATGGCAACAGAGAGAGATTGAACAATTTATTTACAAAAACTGTATATTCTGATGTCATTTTCCCACAAAAAGCAGACCTTAGATAAATTATTTGTCAAAATAACTGATTTTATGGAAAACTTCCCACATTGTGAAGGCTTGTTAACCCCCATGATCTGGATGACATTATGGTCTCGTCATGGAAGAATCTGGGTTTGAGGGCAAAATGGTTGTGGGAAAGATAATATCAACATGCTGTCATGAGTGAAGGCCAGGGTGACAGAAAAGCCTCACTATAATCATCTTGGAGTGGTATTTGACTCATTTGGCGTTTAGAAAGGGGCTTTAGCATTAAGCCTATTGATGAACGAATGTATAATGTAACGTGCATAAAGCTGTGACTGGAAGAGCGCTGGCTCTAGGGAGGATGCCATTTCTAAGCTGTGCACAGTATTCCTGGCCACTGTGGTCGGTGGCACAGGTTGTAGTACAAAAAATTGAAAATTACGAAAAAATGAAATGTTTGACAAATAACCTAATGTTCCATACTTTTTTTTTTTTTAATCCTTGCTCTGAGCTCTTTATGCCATAGAGAGATGATATGGAGTCTATGCAAGGAAAATTAAATATTACCATCTTGATAAAGCAAATCAAAAGACAAATCTGGACATTTCCCCTCTTCTTCGGTACATAATGTGGCCCACACTTTTTTCTTAAACAATCCACAAAAAAAAATCATGTGTTAGAGCTATCCTAGCCTAAGGCCATGTAATAGCCAGATTTTTTTTATAGAGCTATCCTAGCCTAAGGCCATGTAATAGCCAGATTTTTTTTTTTTTTTTTTTTTTTTTTTTTTTTTTTTTGTGGGGGACTGGTTGACATAGGGAACTATTTTTTGTCTGATTTTTTCAGCAGTAAAAAAATGTATATTTATTGATTAAGGTGAAAATTTAAAAATTGGGCTATTACACAAACTGCATTTGAATTGCACAAAGGTTACTAGCCCCATTATATACCAAAGGTCGTGTAAATAAAGAACAGAGATACGGCGTTTTATATTTTGGCAGCTTGCCAAAGTTCGCTATCTCTGGCATTTTTCGCTAAATCTAATATGTTATATATAAAAAAGCTTATTTAGTCTACTTTGCGATGTGAGGATTACCAAGTCAATCGAAATTACGATTTTCAGTAGGGACGCTATGGGGGGGGGGGAGATGATTATTGTGTATTTATAATTTTCGAGGAATATCATATATATGTGAAGACGAGCACATGAAGTTTAAAAAATTAATCATCCTCATTTAGTAGGCCTACATCGACTTTCATATCTAAATAATAATATATACTAGTTATCCCTCTCAAACCACTTTCTTTGATAATTGTCAATATTAACAGATTGCAAAGGGGAGTAAGTTTAGAGTTGGTGGATAGCCATTTGCACCTATTATCTTTACTAAAAAGTGCATAAAATCATGAAGACGCCAAGGTGTGGTGGGATATGTACGAATTTATGGTACCTAAGACCTACGGTAACGTCTAAACATAATAGTTTTTACCGGGAACACACAAAACAGAAGCGATAGCTTTATCAACAATAGACGAAGACTGCACTTACAAACGAGCTCAAAATTCCATATAGTTTTTCTTTCAGAGCAGATATTACTGAGTACTATCATCTTCAATATGAAATAATCTGTGTCTCACTTATACATCTGAAGTTCATAAATCTGACATTGAGGTAACCTTCGTATTGAAATGGCCTTCACAACGGGAAAGACCAATTTCAAATCAAATTAAATTTACCCATACTGTGATGTACCAACCTTTGAGTCAAGTCTAATGGTAATATTTCAATCCTTACTTATACGGCTATTTTCAAACATTAGTGCTTCGTATTCAGTACACGTACAGATCACTTTGTAAGCTACATAATATTACCAGGGAGTCTCGATAGAAGCATATTTCGTGTGTAAAAGGACACAAAGCCTATATATTTATATTTTTAGATATATTTCACAAATTATTGTGTCATAAATCACTGTGATATAATTTTTTTCCTGATAATGGTATATATATTTTTTTAGATATATTTCACAAATTGTCATAAATCACTGTGATATAATTTTTTTCTGATAATGGTATAAAATAATGATATATGTAATATCTATGCGTAATGTAATCAAATGGCGTATGCGCGATTACAACAAGCAAAGGCTCACATGGGTGGACCTGGGTGCTCATTAGCAACATACTTCCCCAGGTGTTCAGCAGGTCTTGCGTTGCCTGCAAGACAATGAGCCATAGCAGGCGTTTAATGCTCGTTTGGTAGTTTCCTCATCCATGTACCTATACTATATGCTAGCTAACTCAATTTGACCCCTTGTACCCCCTCACCTGGGACGGTCCCCTTAAGCCATCTTAACCCAGTAATGATGGGTGTCCCACATATGAGACACCCGGAAAAGACAAATATTGCCGTGTGTCCTGCCAGTGTGATGCTGTATTGGGGCCCGCGCTCCGATGCAGCAGCGGGCTGCGGCCGGCGCGTGGACAGAGTCAGGGCTAGCCCCGCACGCAGATGTTGTAGCTGCCCAGAATCTTTTATTTTCGGCTTTTAAAATATACCGGCGGTAATGCGTTAAGAAGAGTTATACCATAGATAGGACATTATTAGTCTAATGCCCCTAGGATATTAGATCAGTCTTGTGTCTTCTTTTTATGAGATTTTATTTTTATGCAGTAGTTTTATGTCAGAAATATAGATTTACAAATTCCTGGCTCCCAGAGGCAGAGAGCAAGGATTGTTGTGTTGTTTTTTCTGAAAGGGGGCAAATAACTACACAATACATGATGTGTTTAACCACTTAGCATTCTTTCAAGAGAACCTCTCATCATCTCCACACACTTAATGGCCTTAGATGTTGACATCAGTTCCTTTTGCTGCTTCCAGGGTCTCATGTCAAAACGGGAAGTGGAGAGTGACACTGACTACGTGGTAGAGTCCTTCATCGGCCCCTCTCCAACTCCTCCCTTGCAAGAATCCCCGCAAGATGAGCGACTGGCATACCAAATCGAGGAGGTCAGTCCCACTGGGGCCACCTCTATAGCTGACCCCCTCATCACAGGAGCTGAGAAGGATGAAGGGGAGATTGTTGTGTTCCAGAGGGAGGACGGGGCATTTGTGAATCAGGTTTGTATTTTGTGGTTCCTTATTGTACCAATGTGCTGCTTGAGGACAGTTAAGGGTGCATGTTTTTTTGGAATTAATTTTCCTGTGTTTGGATGATATTTATATGGCATGTAAAAAATGATTAATTTTGTTCAGATTTTGTTTGGTTCTTCCTTTAGTAGCATTTGAAATATATATATGACAGACAAATAGAGAGACAGACAGACAAGTGTCGAGAAGCTGCATCACATTTTCACTGGCCCCCCCCCAAAAAAAAAAAATTTTTGCCACAATTGTAGGAAAAACCCATGGCATGACCATGTTGGTGCACCATGGCATGAATGCACATGCCACCCAGAATGAAGTCTAATCATGCCATAGCATGTGCAAGCATGCCACCCAGCAACTAGGGGTTGAGCCAGACATTTTATCTATATAATATTTAGGCTTATGAGAAGAAGAATGTTTATATCGGATTTGAATGACAAAAGTTTGTGTAAGAAACCCTTATCATTATTGTTTGCTGAGTTTCTAAACTCTCAGATGCAGACATTGACATGCTCAGTCTGTAGCAAACATATTCTTTAGTATCCACCTTATATTGTTGTATTATTTCAACTAAATTCATGAGATAATGAAAGGGCATGTGATAAGTGCATGTACAGACAAGCAGGCTTGTATATTGGCCTAGATAACTGCCACAGGTGAAAATATCTGATGTGGGGAAAAAACAAGCAAACTTATGTTAAACAACTGGTTTGTGGGGAATCATCTTTTCATATAAAGCTATGAACAGGCTTTTAGCTAGGATTTCAGCGCAGGGTATTTTATTTTATTTCCCACAAATTGACTGGTTATGCGGCAAACACTGCTGGTGCAATGGCAATAATCACAAGTGCTGAAAAATTATTTCCTGCATTTTAGGGTGAGAATTTTGTGGAATACAGCCAAGTTCTTTTGTCTCTGTTACATTACTTTTGCCCTGAGGCAGGGAGAAGGTACATGTATGTATGTGTGTTAGGAGGTGGAGAAGACCAGGTCATTTTTAGGTAGTTTTATAACTATACTGATTAATATACAATATAATATGTTTCATAAGTTAATATATAAGAACAATGAGTGTAATTGATGGTTGCATCGTGCTGATGTTTTTGTTGTTCTTCTCCCGGTTCACTGATAGTTATAACCACCAAAGAAGCCAAAAAAAACTCTGAAATGCCTCCAAAATACGCTTAAGAGTTATGCTTTCTGTCACTTTTGTAAATATTATTAAAAGCTTCAAGCTTAGCAGTACTTCTTCCTATGAAAAGGTTAATGAGACATCAGATATCCCACCGATAACAGCTCCCGGCCACGCCTTGTCATAGATAATCATAAAATGTTATTCAAGATTTCATGTCAGCGTTATACTGGTGGGCGAAGTGACAAAGCAGCTGGAATTGGAGAATTTTGATCACATTCAACGGAGTTACCAGAAAAAATGGGATGAAAATATTGGGCTGTCTTTAGGGTGTCTTACCTAAAAGTAGGGCATCCAATTTCTTATTATTTTCAGTACAGAGCAACCAAAAGATGCCTGAACACCCGACTAACTAATTGAGTGGCTGTGAAACTAGTTATCATGATGGGATGATGCAAATGGGATATATTTGAAAATTAATAAATAGTAACTAGTTAGGTTGGAGTAAATTTCCTAAACAAATCTTTCTGATTCATATCCCATTCAAACATTCTTCTCATAAGTCATATTATGACTTATCTACAGCTTGTTTTCTGAAGTCCAAAGTGAAATATAGCATTAATTATTATTGCTGTAACTGATTATTAAAAGTCTTTTTGCATGGGATCTTATGAAACAAGATGACAAATTTGATGACCAATGCTTTGCATAGCAATCACTCTGACCCTCCCACTTCCTGTCATCCTCTCAAATAATGACAAATAATGTAGAAAGAAGCCCTTGTGAGACGGGCTGCTAGTGGATAGGTGATTATTTTTGTCTATGACTGATCTTCTGGTGTCATCAGTGTGTAAACAAAATATTCTAAAATCATAGTTGACTCTTCATGTAGTCATCCCAGCACAAAGGGTTAAAGGGGCCGTTGTGACGAAAATTTTCAAAAATACTAGAAAAATTGAAAAAAAAATCTGTAATCTAGTGGGCTTCGGCAATCTCATGACATAATATTTTTGCTAAATATGTAAAATTAAAAGAGGTATAACTAAATCTCTGACCCCCTTGGTGGTCAGAGATTGGTGAAACTTGGTGGTGTTTATCACTTTATGTGTATGTATAATATATTGAAAAATCACGAATTTCCGATCATATGTAATGAGTTGCTGGAGTTAATATCTTCAGAAAGAAGAATTTCATTATTATTATTGACTTAGTGCATGAATGAATGAAGAATAACTGATAGAGTTAATGATTAAGTGAATAGATCAGTGAATGAAAGTGAATAACTAAATTAGTGAGGGAATGTTTAATAAGTATACTAATTGAATAACAAGAAGGGAGAGAGTGAGTGAGCAATTACACAGAAAAAGCGTTGCTCCTTGGAATGTCCTGATTCTTCTTGGTCTCTCCAGGATGGGACTCCAGTGTCAAGTGAACTCCAGTACCTAATAGCCACATCACAGCAGGACTTTGCCCCCTCACTGGAACCAGTCGACCACTCGGACTCCATCTTCGTTTCTCCGGGAACCTTTGACCATCACCATACCATTGATGTTAACACAGGGCTGTAAAGCCCTCCCATTTGCAAGTGTAATCTCAACAAGGACAGCACAAGTGGTGCTTTGTGATGAGTTTTGCAAGACTGGAAAATGGAAATAAGTTACTAAAAAGAGAGAAGAAAATGGCATGAATAAATGTGAATAAAAAAAGAATAGGAAAAATTATAGATTTTTTATTTTATTTTTTCAAGTTAAATGAGACCCATATATCAGTAAACCCATTTATCTGAAACCAGTAATTATTTGGTAAGAAAGAAGGACCTTCCCAGAGGCAAACCATTAAGCTAGGAGTAAAGAGGTGTTCAGTAATTTTACATTCTACTTAATAGAATGCACGAAACATGGTAAAGGCTGTTATGGCCTTACCTTTTGATATTCTCAGGGCCCACATTCATGGCGGTTCAGTTGTATAACTATGATATTTTTGTGGTCTGATGTAATAGTTTATGTGGAATAATTCAGGGCAAAAGTCTGCTGAAACACAAGCTATTTATTAATAGGACTGTAGGATCTTTTTAGACATAAAGAAGTGGCTTACAGGATCTCATGATTGGCTTTCCTTTGCTCCATCCTATGCAGAGAACCTCCACAAGACAAATGTTTTATCATGGTATTGAAATTTTGTCATTTGATGTAATTGAAAAAAAGAGAAGTCCCAAGTGCCTGATTTAGATCTGGTTGGAGGCTGCACAGCATAAGTGTCAAGATAGAGGATAATTAATTTAATGCTTGGGGTGAGGGAGTGGTGTTAGTGTGCAGGAAGTTCTATGTATCTTGTAATCTCATAAGATTTTGGGAGTTGGAACAAGATTGTAAGACAGCACCAGAAAAAAGTGAGAACCATAGAGGAATTGTTAGATCATAGAGGCCAGTCTCTATTACTTTATTTTCTTTTCTTTATGGGAGTAAGATATTTGATGTGATAAGCTTGGCATTTTTTTTTTTTTTTGTATGTAATAAATCAAGTTTTTCATATTTGACATCAATGTTTCAGGGAAGCCTCTTAATAGTTCTGAAATAGAGATGCTACAGATGTGTGTATACAGTGCATAGTTCTAAAAGTGTCTTATTAACCTGATGCTGCCGGGGATGGCATGTACAAACTTGATATGCCCACTGTGAGTTTAGTATATATATTGTTTCACAGATTAATGACTCTTCAAGTACTTAGTCACCAGTGAGCTAATTGTTAGTACCACTACCTATCTTACCATTTACCCTTTCTTTTGAGCTTTAGATTTTTCCATCTTATATTATTAGTAATGTTAATAATATTATGATAATTATTATGTCTATAATAATGATAATGATAACAGCATCAATATTGGAAGCATTACAAAATAAACTTTCCCCAAAAATTCAGTAAGAGATAAGATCAGGTGAGGTCATAAGGTCAACCAAGTTGACTCAGGGATGAAGAGCTTGTGCAGAGACATTTCACTAAACTGTGCTACAGCAAATGCACAGTTTTCTGGCAGCATGGGGCTAAATAATAACTTGCTGAATGTCAGTCAAAATTGACATATGTATGTTTATTGAATTATACAAGTTGATAAGTTTTTCATCATACTAAATTGTATATATATTTATTTAATCAGTATTATAAGGACTGCACTGATTATGTTTGAGATGCTGGTAAGAGGTTTTACTGTATGTTGCACATTTTTTCTGGCTAGCAGATGGGTGTAAAAGTATAAAATGAAATAATAAAATTCTTTGTATTGTGATCTTCAAATTTTTATTTTTATTTATGAATTGGAATTCTGGTTTTAAGAAAGCATAAGTATGTTTCTTTCTTTATTTATTTAGCTTACTTATGTCATTTATGTGCAAATGAAATTGATATTGACCTTTTGATTTATGTTTAACATATTTTTATTTCAAATTTACCTACCATGAAAATGTTAGAGATACCCTGGAATCATATTAGATTTCAAAGCTTTTTGAAATTCAAGAAAGCTCAAGGCCACAGGACATAGAAGGCACAGAGACCACAAGTGACACTTAATTCCATCCTGGAATGTTTATGGAATTCCATCTGAGATCCTCTTAGCCAGTTAAATTACAGTGTCTTTTTTGATATGGGAAACTTACACATATCTGTACAGGTAATGTTAACTTTCGTATGCATATTTTGTGTGTATATATGTATATATATTCATCTTTTTTCTGTCAGTGTGTGTGTATAGACATAGTTTGACCTCAAGTTTTTTCAAATTGATCTGAACTTTATTATAGATGTTAGGCGTGCGGGCTTATGAGGTGGTGTTTTATTTTTTAATTAATTTATTTTATTTTATTTTTTTCAAAGGGATCTTCTGATTTTTAATGGTTATTTTTTTATTATTATTTTTTTTCTGTTGTTCCATTCATTAATTTAGATGTTAGGTAAATGCAAATTAAGGAAACATTCATATTGTCCATCATATATGGTATTATTTAGTGGTTGAATACTTCACAAGGCCAAGATGATGACACACCATGGAGTTTGAGAACATGTAGCAGCTGCATTATCATTCAAGTAATCCGGTGAATTCAAAATGTAAACATTTCTGAAGGTCTTCATTTCAACTTGCGTCAGTCTGGCATCATGTTCAAACCAAAGTCAGTTCGTGTAAAGTTTTATTGTAATATTTTTGGAGTGCCTGTCTCTGGCACTCAAAGCTATGTATGTGATGTAGGTACAAAATACAAAGAGAGTTTTTCTTTCTTTCTTTCTTTTTCTATTTATTTGTAAACATTCAGGAAATAAACATCAAGTGAATGTTATTACTAAGATCATTATTGTTTTTTAGATTCTTGTGATACTTGAAAGCCTAGTCCTTAGAATGTTAAAGGACTGCATTTAATATTTCCGACTGTAAACTTTTTTGGGAAAGAGGATAAAAGAATAAAGCAACTTATCTTATTCTCTTTTCATTTTAAACTTTTATCCTAGTTATTCACTTGAACATTGTAAGAGTATTTCATATCTCATAATTATAGAACCCTCTCAGATTTTAGTAATATCAATAGGGGTTGGTGAGCTGGTCCCTAGAGTTGACTTTAGTGCACCCAAGAACCAGGGAAGACAAATTTAAGAGAAAATCCCACCCTAAACCACTTCAGTCATTAGCCATTTCTCATTATCTTTTATCTTTGTGACTGTGCCCTATGGTTTTGCTGTGCTATGTGCCCTTAAATTTCCCCTTAAATCATTTCACAGTATTCTCCAATTTTACTGTTATATATAACTTTCCTGGTACATTTTCTGCTTGCTTTCCTTGTTGAGGCAGGTCAAGTATAGTCCCTTTGTTGTTTGACTTTGCTTTTGTCTGGTCCCTTCTTTTTTTCTGATCTTACTGTCTGCTCTTTTTCCTTCCACTGCTCTGCTGAGTGAGGGGAGTGGAATGTGGCTGGGTGTGAGCAAGTTTCAGCTTTTATCCAAGGACAGTGAATTGTACTTGCAGCTTTTTCATTGTAGGTGGAGGGTGTAGTCAGGGGTCTAAATGGTTATAACCACTCAGCTTGAAATCACACTCCATGCATAGTGTGATATTGTAGTTGCTTGATTGGCCCTCGACCCTAGTGCTGTCCCTACACAGAGTAGGATCAGGTTGGGGTTACAAGCACTTTGGGTCATTTGAGTACCTAAAGGTCACAGTATTACACACATTGACTGTCGTGTGACTTGTGTCAGGAGCAATTTGTTCCTCTGCATGTGGCCAGGGAGTGCTTCAACTTCGCTAAGGTCATTGGCATATACCAGTCTCTCACAAGTGTATTTCCTTAGAGCAGTGTATGACGTTTCAATGGTCTCTAGTTTTATTGCTATCTGAATCAAGATGATATGAGGGCTTGCATCCATAGACTGGCACACACAGCCATGTGCATTTCTGAAGTGTAGGTTATTTTTGGTTATGCACAACAACCTTGTTTGCCTTGTTTATTTTTTACAGTAAGGAGAATTCACGCATAGTTCATTATTTGTAGCGAGATTCTTGGTTTGGTTGTATATGATCTTCCCTGGTGATGGTTACAGTGAAAAGGGGACTTTGATTAGAGCGTATGAGAGGGAGAGGGGGGG
>NW_020869275.1:107500-138814 GCF_003789085.1 Penaeus vannamei | reverse complement strand
GTTTTTTATGTGGCTTACACACACAACTTGTTTTTTTATTATTATTATTGTCATTATTATCTATTCATATGTATATTTGTATTTGTACTGAACTGCAAGGTTATTATGGCAGATTTAAAATGAAAAAGAAAAACTAGAAATGAAATAAAGGCTTACAGAAATATAAGACAAAACTAAAAATACATTGGACCTTAAAACATGGAAACTATCAGTGAAGGTTCTCAACACAAGGCTTCCCGTTTTCCTTTAAATCCAACAGACTGTACCTGCAAACAGGAATAAGTAAAACAGCAGAGTTGATAATTGAATAGGAAACACACCACAGCTTCTTGAACAAAACTTATAATACACAAAGAACAAAAAGAATATTTTAAACATTTACTGATAGTAAGACTTTCGTAGACATACAACACAGACACATTATATGTGTTTACAAACACACACATATATATATATGTGTGTGTGTGTGTACATATATATACATATATATAAGCACACACACATATATGTTTATATATATGATTTTATAGTTATATAAGTGTTTAATGTAACACATAGTCATGATAAATTTACGATTAAAGAGGTGCATCCGTCTCCCTTGTTGCTATGCCAGGTCAATGATTTCGTTCCAGTCTCTCGTCGTTGGATCTTTGGCTTATGGAGAGCATTGCCTGCGCATATTAACGGTCTGGTCTGCAGTGCAAGGGAGATTGTGGAAAGGGCCTCGAACCTCTTGCGTCACGTGACCTCTGCACATCAGATCGAGTCAATTCTCGCCTCTCCCTCTCTCCCTCTTAATGAATGACACTTTCCATGCGCCTCCTTTCTTAAAGACTTTTTATTGGCATACTTGGCGCATGGCAATATATATCATAGTAAAAAAAATCACTGGTATGAAAGTTGCAATTGTTTCTGTTTTTTTCTCTCTCAAATTCCACAATGATTTATAATCCGCAAATATTATATACCTCTTTATCAACCGAATACCTTCAGAAATCCACTGGTAATTAATTGCACATATGTGTGATCATTTCGCCTTAGGGTGCATCCAGCAGTTTTGTCTATAAGTTGGGATAAAACACTTACCTCCCTGTGTCACTTTCCATTTCTCTTATTTTCTCCCTCACTCATTTTCTCTCTGTCTCTCCATTTTACCTGCAATATTGTGATCGAGTGCGCGTGTAATCTCTCTCTCTCTCTCTCTCTCTCTCTCTCTCTCTCTCTCTCTCTCTCTCTCTCTCTCTCTCTCTCTCTCTTCTCTCTTCTCTCTCTCCTGACCAATTGCTTCTTTAATACAAGTTTACAGCTTCATGTTGTGAGACTTCACTCATGTCAAAAATACAAAAGGCAGGCAAATACATGTACAAATTCACGATCCATTTGGTGATGCAACAAATGCTTTGCTTAAATATACTATTGTTTTCACCTTTAGTACAGGTGAAAAAAAATGAATTGAATTACACTGATTTTTTTAGTTCTTAAATTGCACCAGTCATATTTATCATCTTTTAAACTAGAAACATTGTTCATAGCATTTATGCAAAAGAATTATTAACATAATATAGAAAATTTACTACGAATCAAATTACTGCATATTTCAGTATAATGAATTTACAGAAACAGTTTATATTGCGTTCAGAATGCATGTTTTGGTTTTTGAATTACTATTCTACTGATTGCTCATTCGTTCTTTGGGAAGAAGAAGAAGACAGACAGACAAACAAACAGACACAGAAAAAAAATAGAGAAACAATCCAGGGATGGGGGGGGGGTAAAGATTGAAAATACAAGCTATCTCCTTCATCTGTTCTTGTGGTGTAGTGGTTAACACGACTAACTCCAACCAGGAGATCTCGGGTTCGATTCCCGACGGGAACTAATTGCCAATTTTTTTTTTTTTTTTTTTTTTTTTTTTGACTTTGGTGTTACTCATTTTCTTATATCAATACCTATAAATATGGTTCTTAACAATAGCACAATTAGAATAGTAGTTATATAAAAAAAACGTTATTAATATTGCTGTTAATACTATTCTTATCATTAAAATAATCTATGTTTATTTCCATATATTTGTATAGTTGCTGTTGTGATCATTATAATTACTATGAAATATGATTGTGTTAACTTTATCTTTCTCCAGGATGACATCTTTAACCTGGGAATAAACATTAACTTACCAAAAATAGACTTGTGTGACATACATTTTTGATTTTGTCATACATTTTACTGTTTGGCAAGCTGTTGTATTTTATAAATGTTACATCCAAAGGCAGAATCGAATATATATATATATATATATATATATATATATATATATATATATATATATATATATATATATATTTATAAATAAATAAATACAACAGTTTGCCAAACAGTAAAATGTATGACAAAATCAAAAACTTATGTCACACAAGTCTATTTTTGGTAAGTTAATGTTTATTCCCAGGTTAAAGATGTCATCCTGGAGAAAGATAAAGTTAACACAATCATATTTCATAGTAATTATAATGATCACAACAACAACTATACAAATATATGGAAATAAAAATAGATTATATTAATGATAAGAATACCATTTTCAGTAAGTGACGTTTCATGATATTAAACAAAAGACGATACTTCGTGTACACAACGCCATCTTTTGTTCAGATATTACATTATCCACCAATCGCTGGGGCTCACAGACTTTTGTCTGTCTGTCTTCTTCTTCTTCCCAAAGAACGAATGAGCAATCAGTAGAATAGTAATTCAAAAACCAAAACATGCATTTTGAACGCAATATAAACTGTTTCTGTAAATTCATTATATTGAAATATGCAGTAATTTGATTCGTAGTAAATTTTCTATATTATGTTAATAATTCTTTTGCATAAATGCTATGACCAATGTTTCTAGTTTAAAATATGATAAATATGACTGGTGCAATTTAAGAACTAAACAAAATCAGTGTAATTCAATATGAACAATGTTTCTGGTTTAAAATATGATAAATATAACTGGTGCAATTTAAGAACTAAAAAAAATCAGTGTAATTCAATTCATTTTTTTTTCACCTGTACTAAAGGTGAAGGCAAAAGCCTGTGAGCCCCAGCGAACAAAAGATGGCGTTGTGTACACGAAGTATCGTCTTTTGTTTAATATCATGAAACGTCACTTACTGAAAATGGTAGGAAAGGGACTGTTTTTTTTTTTTTTTTTTTTTTTTTTGTTTTTGTTTTTTTTTGGTTTGTTTTTGTATGTTTTATGCTTCTTCTAGCTGTAGGCTTGCTTTCCAAATACTTCCATTGATGATGACGAAATCAAATAAAGAACTGTTTTACATACGTGTTTTGTTTATCCTTGATTGACACCAAATATGAATGAAAAAGATGAAAATTTATTAATGCCGAATGATTGTGGAATTTATTTAATATATTTGTTTATTTAATTAATTGTATTTATTGAATATGTTTATATTCATTGTATTACCACCAAAGATATTTTCTGCAATAAAATTGGATATTATTTAAACAATGGAATAATTCTATTGATATGTAAATATGCATACACATGAAATAATTATTAATGTTTTATTGTCTTTTTCTGAAAAAGTTCAAAACCTTATTTTAATGTAAAGAAATCTCTAATAAGAAAAAGTTATTAATGAACAGAATATATAATTCCATGTAAATTTATATATATATATATATATATATATATATATATATATATATATATATATATTAGTTATATTAGATAGTCATATTTCGTCTCTTATTAAAAAAAAGTAAAATCTCAACTGAAACTAAACCTTAAAAAAAATCTATATAAATTTATAGTCCCCTCTATAAACGTTCTCTTTTCTTAGTTACATATCTGAAAGATAGATGGCGCTGTATGAAGTTTTGGACCTCACATTTTTTTCATCGGTGTGACACGTGCTTTCTTATCTTTGGTTTCCGTGGTCTTTTTTGGTTCAAATGATAAGCTATAATAGTTAATCGTTATAGTAATCTAAAAAAAGTATTTATCATATAAAACGATTCAAAAAGTTAGTCTAAACTGTAAATAATATTTCAAAATTGGCAAAATTCTCTCTTGTATTTGATAAAAACAGATACAAATTTGTAACTAGCTGCTCGCCTGTTTGTTTACATTTGTGTACAAGTTCCCCCGTCAGCTGACGATGAGAATAGCGAGAATACGCCCTTATTTAGCATTACACATTCGTTGTTTCGCACTAAATCGTTGCCACATAGCCTGAATAACGTTCACCATCGCCAGAGCCTGTGCAGGGGTTGAAGCCATCTTCCTGTGTTTAGAATTTTGGTCGGACTGTTTTCGTGGTTCTCATCGCTAGTGTGACTGCGCGAGCCAAAATTATGTAAGTAAAGTAACGCGGAAAAAGTGCTAGTGTGACGGCCTTTAGACTACCGATGCCTACGCTAACCACAAGCTCATAATAGCGAATGTCAAAAGTAAGGAAATATGTGATTTTTAAACCCCCCTGATTCGAATTTCTAATGGAGATGTGATGGCCGAGTGGTTTTAGCATCGGACTTCGGGCGTGCCGGCCGCCCGGGTTCGAGTGTTCGAGCCCCGGCCGGTGACAGTGTTTCCTTGGGCAAGGAACTTTACTTTAATTGCCTAGTCGACTTGGGGGTGTATGAATGTGTGTGAGTGATGTGTATGTGTGTGTGTGATGTATAATAATAATGTATAATATGTATAATCTAATATATTTCCTTTCATTTCAGGATTGGTGGTGAGTGGCGTGCTAGGGTCTCCCGGGGACTCAGGATTTGGTGGTGGTGAGTGGCGTGCTAGGGTCTCCGGGGACTCAGGATTTGTGGAGAGTGGTGGTGAGTGGCGTGCTAGGGTCTCCGGGGGCTCAGGATTGGTGGTGAGTGGTGGTGAGAGGCGTGCTAGGGTCTCCGGGGGCTCAGGATTGGTGTGAGTGGTGGTGAGAGGCGTGCTAGGGTCTCCCGGGCTCAGGATTGGTGTGAGTGGTGGTGAGTGGCGTGCTAGGGTCTCCCGGGGGCTCAGGATTGGTGGTGAGTGGTGGTGAGCGTGCTAGGGTCTCCGGGGGCTCAGGATGGTGGTGAGTGGTGGTGAGTGGCGTGCTAGGGTCTCCGGGGACTCAGGATTGGTGGTGAGTGGTGGTGCGTGCTAGGGTCTCCCGGGGCAGGATTGGTGGTGAGTGGCGTGCTAGGGTCTCCCGGGGACTCAGCGTGCTAGGGTCTCCGGGGACTCAGGATTGGTGTGAGTGGTGGTGAGTGGGTGCTAGGGTCTCCCGGGGACTCAGGATTGGTGGTGAGTGGTGTGCTAGGGTCTCCCGGGGACTCAGGATGGTTGGTGAGAGGCGTGCTAGGGTCTCCGGGGCTCAGGATTGGTGGTGAGTGGTGGTGAGTGGCGTGCTAGGGTCTCCGGGGACTCAGGATTGGTGTGAGTGGTGGTGAGGGCGTGCTAGGGTCTCCCGGGGACTCAGGATTGGTGGTGATGGTGAGTGGCGTGCTAGGGTCTCCCGGGGCTCAGGATTGGTGTGAGTGGCGTGCTAGGGTCTCCGGGGGCTCAGGATTTGGTGAGAGTGGTGGTGAGTGGCGTGCTAGGGTCCCGGGGGCTCAGGATTGGTGGTGAGTGTGGTGAGTGGCGTGCTAGGGTCTCCCGGGGGCTCAGGATTGGTGTGGTGGTGAGTGGCGTGCTAGGGTCTCCCGGGGCTCAGGATTTGGTGGTGGTGAGTGGCGTGCTAGGGTCTCCCGGGGGCTCAGGATTGGTGGTGAGTGGTGGTGAGTGGCGTGCTAGGGTCTCCCGGGGGCTCAGGATTGGTGGAGAGTGGTGGTGAGTGGCGTGCTAGGGTCTCCTGGGGGCTCAGGATTTGGTGGTGGTGGTGAGTGGCGTGCTAGGGTCTCCCGGGGGCTCAGGATTTGGTGAGTGGTGGTGAGTGGCGTGCTAGGGTCTCCCGGGGGCTCAGGATAGTGGTGGTGAGTGGCGTGCTAGGGTCTCCCGGGGGCTCAGGATTTGGTGGAGAGTGGTGGTGAGTGGCGTGCTAGGGTCTCCCGGGGGCTCAGGATTTGGTGAGAGTGGTGGTGAGTGGCGTGCTAGGGTCTCCCGGGGCTCAGGATTGGTGGTGAGTGGTGGTGAGTGGCGTGCTAGGGTCCCGGGGACTCAGGATTCGTGCTAGGGTCTCCCGGGGGCAGGATTGGTGTGGTGGTGAGTGGGTGCTAGGGTCTCCCGGGGGCTCAGGATGGTGGTGAGTGGTGAGTGGCGTGCTAGGGTCTCCGGGGGCTCAGGATTCGTGCTAGGGTCTCCCGGGGCTCAGGATTGGTGTGGTGGTGAGTGGCGTGCTAGGGTCTCCCGGGGGCTCAGGATTGGTGAGAGTGGGTGGTGAGTGGCGTGCTAGGGTCTCCCGGGGGCTCAGGATTTGGTGGAGAGTGGTGGTGAGTGGCGTGCTAGGGTCTCCCGGGGGCTCAGGATTTGGTGGAGAGTGGTGGTGAGTGGCGTGCTAGGGTCTCCCGGGGCTCGTGCTAGGGTCTCCCGGGGACTCAGGATTTGGTGTGGTGGTGAGTGGCGTGCTAGGGTCTCCCGGGGGCTCAGGATTGGTGGTGAGTGGTGGTGAGTGGCGTGCTAGGGTCTCCCGGGGAGGATTGGTGGAGAGTGTGGTGAGTGGCGTGCTAGGGTCTCCCGGGGACTCAGGATTTGGTGGAGAGTGGTGGTGAGTGCGTGCTAGGGTCTCCCGGGGGCTCAGGATTTGGTGAGAGTGTGGTGAGTGGCGTGCTAGGGTCTCCCGGGGCTCAGGATTTTGGAGAGTGGTGGTGAGTGGCGTGCTAGGGTCTCCCGGGGGCTCAGGATTTGGTGGAGAGTGGTGGTGAGTGGCGTGCTAGGGTCTCCGGGGGCTCAGGATTGGTGGAGAGTGGTGGTGAGTGGCGTGCTAGGGTCTCCCGGGGACTCAGGATTTGGTGGAGAGTGGTGGTGAGTGGCGTGCTAGGGTCTCCCGGGGGCTCAGGATCGGTGGTGAGTGGTGGTGAGTGGCGTGCCCATGAAACGAGCATGTAATGTAATGTAATGTAATGTGTGTGTACTTTCACTGAAATAAAAATGAAATATAATATTAATAATTCTGTTACCATTACTGATAAATATAATACTAATGATACTGATAAAATTTATAGTTAAACACTATTGTATTCCTAGCATTTTGAAATTTGTCCAATCTTAAATCAAATGGTCACCACCGATTTCTTCTGAATATGTAAAATTCAGACCAATTTTTCTATTACGTATGTCATTTCTCCCCAATTCGCTCCTCTCTCTTTGCAACATTTAGTGGCCATTTCTTTTATATTTGTGCTACTATTGATAATAATTCTGTTACCATTACTGATAAATATAATACTAATACTGATGATAGTAATGCGATGATGATATTTAGAACAACTATAATGAAGGTTAATATTATCATGGTAGGGATAGTCTATACATATTATAAAATATGTATATTACTTATAACAGCCATGATTAAAACGATGACTGGGTAAAGTAATAGTCGTAGCATTGTTGTTATTACTATTTATCCTTTATTTAATTTTGATAATTATTACTGTTGTTGTTATCGGTCATCATTTTTATTATGATTATTATTGTTATTACTACTAGTATCACCATTACGCGTTGTTCATCTTGGCAATGCCTTTCCTATCCTTTTGGTACAGAACAAAATAATATTACCACTATTTCTATAGTAAAAATAAGAATAAAAAAATGATTGCGATCTAAAAAAAATGCAGTTTTGTGTTTAATATTAGGATTTTCTCTCTCTCTCTCTTCCTCACATTTGCCCTCTATCTACCTACCGATAATCAAATATTAATGAAGATAAACAGAAATCTTTGGGAAAAAGATAAAACTTGTTTTTTTTTCTTTTCGGTTGGCATGCCCACTAAAACCATTATCGTTATTATCAATGCTTTTCACAGACCCAAATTGTCAGTACCATTAATGAACACATTTCAAGATACCAATCGACCATATGTTTCATTTATAAAATTTATCTCTCGTTTGCAAGTCTATTTTCACTAGTCGAAATTTGTGGTTAGAGGAGTCAGCAGTAATAGGTTATTAATATATCCCTCGATTTCTAATAATACCTCTCTTCTTGTCAGATGTATTTATAAAACTCCATTCGTTCACCCCAATAAATAAATAAATAAATGCAATAAATCCCTCTATTGCAGTATTCATCTCACTGAACTTCATATTCTTATATACAACCATTCGTTCATCTCATACATTTTCCTCGACAACCATCCATTATGTGGCGCCGGACACTCCCCAACCACATGCTGATACCTATTGTACAAGAGTAAAACATGTAGGACCTACCACCGATGATTTATTCTGAATATGTAAAATTAAGACCAATTTTTCTATTACGTATGTCATTTCTCCCCAATTCGCTACTCTCTCTCTCTCTTTGCAACCATTTAGTGGCCATTTCTTTTATATTTGTGCTACTATTAATAATAATTCTACCATTGCTGATAAATATAATACTAATGATACTGATAATGATATCTATAACGATGGTGTTGATGTGATAGTAATGCGATGATGATATTTAGAACAGGTAGGGATAGTCTATACATATCATAAAATATGTTTATTAGAACACTCATGATTAAAACGATGACACTTGGTAACAAACAAAGAAAAAATCTTTGTCTATGTTTTTCTAACGGATATAGAACAATGTATCGCTGAATCCGAAATATCCGTTACTCTTGTTCAGGTCAGGTTTATTTTTCAAAATTCTGATTATCTTACAAAATCGATTACATTTTTGTGATATTTTCGATTGAGTTTATGTTCATATATCTCACCTAAAGTAGGTCTTTAAGAGAAATAATCGTTTTCTAACCCAGTTTATTAAGCAAATGTTACAAACTTCGGCAGCAATAGTAGCCATTGATAAAAGTAAATACAGGGGTCCTCGACTTACGACGGAGATCCGTTTCTACGGTGGCATCATAACCCGAATTTTGACGTAAGTCGGAACACCTAAATACAGTACATGTACGTACGTACTTAAACACCGAACTATCACGTATGATAAAGCAGTGGGTATACATGTATCAAAGTTATAATCTAAAACGGAAGGGACTTCTTTGACGTACATGAAAACATAACTAGGGCTAAAGGAACAGATGGAAAACAAACTAAATACTGTACATAATATCTAGCGTTGTATCCACGAAACACCGTAATTAACTGTTACGTCATCCTTGTTAAAAATTCAGGGCTTGAACTTCCGTTTATGTGAACCTGTAGAGCGCTTAGCGTCAGGGACGTCTCCCTTCAGAGTCCAAGTTATCCTGACCGCATCCCGGCGTCATGTTGCATGCGAGTTTTCAGAAAGCTGTAAGCATTTTGGTGACAAGTTCAGCGTCGTTCCTGGCCTAGTTGTTGCCAAGAAAGTTCTTCACGAACAAAAGCCTTCCACGTTTTCAAGATCAGGATTTCCGATGAGCTGACGGATTTGATGCCAGCTTTCAGCTTTTCTAAGGTCAATCCTGGAAGAGCCTGACACAAGTGCAGCAGCCACTTCAAATAAAAATACCAGCTGACACATGAAGACTTCAGAATTCGTTTATTTCAAGAAATATATATATATATTATATATATATATATATATATATATATATATATATATATATATATATTATATATATATGTATATATATATATATATATATATATATACATAGAGAGAGAGAGAGAGAGAGAGAGAGGGGGGGGGGAGGGAGAAAGAGAGTATCAACTGTCGGATATTTCCTTAATCCCAGGATAATCCATAGACTCTAGGCCTATATTAGAGGCCGGCCTGTGAGGATTTGAAAGCCCCACAACCTTCCGACTATTAGCGTATTTCATTAATTTCTTACTGGTAAGGAATCACACCACCTGGGGGGGGCGCCCTCAGGAGAACCCTGATATGAAGAGCAAATTCCTGTACATAAATACAAACACGTAATAAATGTAGCCATACTTTAAAAGTTAACCTGATTCAACAAAAAACAATTTGACATTTGGATTCAGCTCATCAGAATTGTCCTAAATCAGCTAAAACAGTTTAGAAAATAATATTAATGTCGATGTGTAATGATAATGCCAATAATAATTTTTTTTTATAATAATGGTCAATCTCTGAATATTTTCCATCTCTCTCAATGAAGATTCATAATAATGCTTATGATATGTCAACTATGAGAAAGGTAATGCAGGAAAGAAAGATAAAAGAGAGATATGGGTGGATCGAAAAAAATCGTTTGGTGACGAATGTAAATAGTTTATAGACCAACTTTGTAAGCTGACAGATAATATTATTAATTCCATATCAATGACCAAAACTTCTCGCATCGTCTGTCTTTGTCGTTTCTCTCTCTCTCTCTCTCTCTCTCTCTCTCTCTCTCTCTCTCTCTCTCTCTCTCTCTCTCTCTCTCTCTCTCTCTCTCTCTCTCTCTCTCTCTCTCTCTCCCCTTCTCTCTCTTTCTCTCTCTGGAAATGTAGTGCAGACCTGTGCTCCGCATACTCTGGTAAAAAAAAACATATAACACGCAAAAAGCTCCAAAATATAAAAGTAAAATTCGCTGATTGCACAGTTGTGATAAACACAAAAATGTGTTTATGGTTAAAAATTTGACTTTATCTTTCTATGAAAAAAAGTTACGCCATAAATTACTGGCGTAAGAGTTCAAGACAAAAAAAAAAAAAAAAAAAAAAAAAAAAAAGAAAGAAGAAGAAGAAAAAAAGCAGTGTTAACAAGCGAAACCACTGAGCAGCTTTTCTCTAATCATTTGCCACTTCCAAAATATATTCTAGAGGGACAAAATAGCTAAAGATAAAATTTTACCTCATGATATAGATATATCATCTACTATGAAAATTCTCTTTACTAGAATTATATTGACTGAATCTTATGAAAGTTCAATCTTCATAATTTCAGCAGAGATAAATTTTTCAATCTCAGCTCGCGATTTTAGCGTTTTTCTCGAAGGCTTCCCGGATGAAAATAGACATTATAAATTCTGCTTGTTTTATTTTCCATTTGATTTGTTAAACCTATTTATCCTTTTTAGTAAAATAAGTTCATTTAAGGCAACAAACAAAAAAAAAGCAAAAGGACTGGGGTCCCCGCCTCGAAGGCCCCGGTTAAACTTANGAACAATAGATGTGGGCGTTGTGCTACACGAAGTATCGTCTTTCTTTTAAATATCAGTGAAAACGGTCACTTACTGAAATGCCGTAGAAAGCGACTGTTTCTTATTTTTTTGGCTTGTTTTGTTTTTTGCATGTTTTATGCTTCCTGTTTTCTAGGCTGTAGGCCTGCCCTTCGCAATACTTTCATTGATGACGAAAATCAAATGAAGAACTGTTTTACATACAATGTGTTTTGTTTATCCTTGATTGAAACCAAATTATGAATGAAAAGATGCCGAATGATTGTGGTTTATTAAATAGATTTGTATATCAAATAAAATTGTATTTTATGAATTTAAGTTTTATATTTCATGTATTACCACCAAAGATATTTTCCTGCAATAAAAATTGGATAGTATTTAAACAGTGAATGATATGTGAAATAATGCCAATGCACATGAAGGATAATTATTAATGTGTATTGCTTTATTTCTGAAAAAATTGCAAAAACCTTATTTTAATGTAAAATAAAGAAATCTCTAATAAGAAAAAAGGTTATTAATGAAACAGAATCATTATATAAATTGCCTGTAAATTTAATATAATTAGTTCTTTGATAGGTTATATTTCGTACTCATTGCAAAAAAAATCAAATGAAAACTAATACTTTAAAATTAATAACAAAACAAAACAAAACCAAATCTAATATAACTTATAAGTCCCCGTTCTCTTTTCTTAAAGTTAAATATCTGAACAATTAGATGGCGCTGTATGAAGTGTTTGGACATCATAAAATTATTTTTCATCGCGGTGTGACACGTTGCTGTTCTTTATCTTTGGGTTTTCCGTGGTCTTTTTTGCGGTGTCAAATGATAAGCTATAATATTTTTAATCGTTAAATAGTAAAGTAAAAAAAAGTTATTTATCATATTAAAACAATGCCAACAAAGTCCAGTCTAAACACAGTAAATAATATTTCAAAATTGGCAAAATTCTCTCTTGTATTTGATAAATAACAAATTTGTAACTAGCTGCTCGCCTGTTTGTTTACATTTGTGTCCACGTTCCCCCGTCAGCTGACTGGATGAGAATAGTGAGAATATCTATATTACCATTACACAATTCGTTGTTTCGCAGTAAATCTTAGCCACATTACTGAATAATAAGTTCACTTCATCGCCAAGCCTGTGCAGGGGGTTGAAGCCATCTTCCTGTGTTTAGAATTTTGGTCGGGACTGTTTCCGTGGTTCTCATCGCTAGTGTGACTGCGCGCAGCCAAAATGATTTTAAGTGAAGTAATGCGGAAAAAGTGCTAGTGTGACGGCCATTAGACTACCGATGCCTACGTTAACCACAAGCTCATAATAGCGAATGTCAAAAGTCAGAAATATGTGATTTTTAAACCCCCCTGACTCGAAAGTCAAGTGGAGATGTGATGGCCGAGTGGTTTTAGCATCGGACTTCGGGTGTGCTAGCCGCCCGGGTTCGAGTGTTCGAGCCCCGGCCGGTGACAGTGTTTCCCTTGGGCAAGGAACTTTACTTTAAATTGCCTAGTCGACTTGGGGGGTGTATGAATGTGTATGAATGTGTGTGTGAGTGATTGTGTGTGTGTGGTGTATAATAATAATGTATAATATGTATAATCTAATATATAATTTCATTTCATTTCAGGATTGGCGATGAGTGGAGGTGAGTGGCGTGCTAGGGCTCCAGGGCTCAGGATTTGTGATGGTGGAGGTGAGTGGCGTGCTAGGGCTCCGGGGCTCCAGGATTGTGATGAGTGGGTGGTGAGTGGCGTGCTAGGGCTTCCGGGGCTCAGGATTGGTGAATGAGTGGTGGTTGAGTGGCGTGCTAGGGCTTCCCGGGGGCTCAGAGGATTGGTGATTGTGTGGGCGTGGAGTGGCGTGCTAGGGCTTCCCGGGGGCTCAGATTGGTGATAGTGTCTGAGGTGAGTGGCGTGCTAGGGCTTCCCGGGGCTCAGGATTTGGTCAATGGTGGTGTCCCGGCTTCCCGGGCTCAGGATTGGTGATGAGTGGAGGTGAGTGGCGTGCTAGGGCTTCCGGGGCCTCAGGGATGGTGAAGGAGGTGGTGAGTGGCGTGCTAGAGGCTTCCCGGGGGCTCAGGAATTGATGAGAGTGATGAGTGGCGGCGTGCTTAGGGCTTGGCCACCGCGGCGGGCTCAGGATTGGTGATGAGTGGAGGTGAGTGGCGTGCTAGGGCTTCCCGGGGGCCTCATGAGTGGATGTGTGAGTGGGTGCTAGGGCTTCCCGGGGGCCTCGGATGGTGGAAGGTGAAGTGGCGTGCTAGGGCTTCCCGGGGGCCTCAGGGAATTGGTGATGAGTGGTGGTGAGTGCGTGAGGGCTTGGCTCAGGATTGGTGATGAGTGGAGGTGAGTGGCGTGCTAGGGCTTCCCGGGGGCTCAGGATTGGTGATGAGTGGCGTGCTAGGGCTTCCCGGGGGCTCAGGATTGGTGATGAGTGGAGGTGAGTGGCGTGCTAGGGCTTCCCGGGGGCTCAGGATTGGTGATGAGTGGTGGTGAGTGGCGTGCTAGGGCTTCCCGGGGGCTCAGGATTGGTGATGCAGTGGGGTGAGTGGCGGTGCTAGGGCTTCCCGGGGGCTCAGGATTGGTGATGAGTGGAGGTGAGTGTGGCGTGCTAGGGCTTCCCGGGGGCTCAGGATTGGGTGATGAGTGGGTGGTGAGTGGCGTGCTAGGCTTGCCCGGGGGCTCAGGATTGGTGATGAGTGGAGGTGAGTGGCGTGCTAGGGGCTTCCCGGGGCTCAGGATTGGTGATGAGTGGCGTGCTAGGGCTTCCGGGGGCTCTCGTGCCTAGGCTTCCCGGGGCTCAGGATTGTGATGAGTGGGGTGGTGAGTGTGGCGTGCTAGGGCTTCCCGCGGGGCTTCAGGATTGGTCGATGAGTGGCGTGCTAGGGCTTCCCGGGGGCTCAGGATTGGTGATGAGTGGAGGTGAGTGGCGTGCTAGGGCTTCCCGGGGGCTCAGGATTGGTGGTGAGTGGCGTGCTAGGGCTTCCCGGGGGCTCAGGATTGGTGATGAGTGGAGGTGAGTGGCGTGCTATGGGCTTCCCGGGGGCTCAGGATTGGGTGATGAGTGGGCGTGCTAGAGCTTCCCGGGGGCTTCAGGCATTGGTGATGAGTGGTGGTGAGTGGCCGTGCTTAGGGCTTCCCGGGGGCTCAGGAATTGGTGATGAGTGGCGTGCTAGGCTTCCCGGGGGCCTCAGGATTGGTGATGAGTGGAGGTGAGTGGCGGCTAGGGCTTCCCGGGGCTCAGGGTTGGTGATGAAGTGGTGGTGAGTGGCGTGCTAGGCTTCCCGGGGCTCAGATTGGTGATGAGTGGAGGAGTGGGCGTGTAGGGCTTCCCGGGGCTCAGGAGATTGGTGAGGCTTGGCTTGATTGTGTGAGTGGAGGTGAGTGGCGCTGCTAGGGCTTCCCGGGGGCTCAGGATTGGTGATGAGTGGAGTGAGTGGCGTGCTAGGGCTTCCGGGGGCTCAGGATTGGTGATGAGTGGCTGCTAGGGCTTCCCGGGGGCTCAGGATTGGTGATGAGTGGCGTGCTAGGCTTCCCGGGGCTCAGGATGGTGATGAGTGGTGGTGAGTGGCGTGCTAGGGCTTCCCGGGGCTCGGATTGGTGTGAGTGGAGGTGAGTGGGCGTGCTAGGGCTTCCCGGGGGCTCAGGATTGGTGATGAGTGGAGGTGAGTTCGCGTGCTAGGGCTTCCCGGGGCTCAGGATTGGTGAATGAGTGGTTTTGGTGAGTGGCGTGCTAGGGCTTCCCGGGGGCTCAGGATGTGAGTGGAGGTGAGTGGGCGTGCTAGGGCTTCCCGGGGGGCTCCAGGATTTGGTGATGAGTGGCGTAGTAGGATGGTGGAGTGGCGTGCTAGGGCTTCCGGTGGGCTCAGGATTGGTGGATTGAGTGGAGGTGAGTGGCGTGCTAGGGCTTCCCGGGGCTCAGGATTGGTGGATGGTGGTGGTGAAGTGGCGTGCTAGGGCTTCCCGGGGGCTCAGGATTGGTGATTGAGTGGAGGTGAGTGGCGCTGCTTAGGGCTTCCCGGGGCTCAGGCATTGCGTGATGTGTGGTGGTGAGTGGCGTGCTAGGGCTTCCCGGGGGCTGCAGGATTTGGTGATGAGTGGAGGTGAAGTGGCGCGTGGCTAGGGCTTCGTGCGGACCGGGGGCTCAGGATTGTGATGAGTGAGTGGCGCGTGCTAGGGCTTCCCGGGGGCCAGGATTGGTGATGGTGGTGGTGAGGGGCGTTTGCTAGGGCTTCCCGGGGGCTCAGGATTGGTGATGAGTGGTGGTGAGTGGGCGTGCTAGGGCTTCCCGGGGGCTCAGGATTGGTGATGAGTGGAGGTGGTTGGCGTGCTAGGGCTTCCCGGGGGCTCAGGATTGGTGATGAGTGGAGGTTGAGTGGCGTGCTAGGGCTTCCCGGGGGCCAGAATGAGTGGTGGTGAGTGGCGTGCTAGGGCTTCCCGGGGGCTCAGGATTGTGATGAGTGGAGGTGAGTGGGCGTGCTAGGGGGGGGCTCAGGATGGTGATGAGTTGGTGGTGAGGAGTGGCGTGCTAGGGCTTCCCGGGGGCTCAGGATTGTGATGAGTGGGGGTGAGTGGCGTGCTAGGGCTTCCCGGGGGCTCAGGATTGGTGATGAGTGGTGGTGAGTTGGCGTGGCTGGGCTTTCCCCGGGCTCAGGATTGGTGATGAGTGGTGAGCGTTGCTAGGGTTCCCGGGGGCTCAGGGATTGGTGATGAGTGGAGGTGAGCGGCGTGCTAGGGCTTCCCCGGGGGCTCAGGATTGGTGATGAGTGGTGGTGAGTGGCGTGCTAGGGCTTCCCGGGGGCTCAGGATGGTGATGAGTGGGGTGAGTGGCGTGCTAGGGCTTCCCGGGGGCTCAGGATGGTGAGTGGTGGTGGCGGCGGCTAGGGCTTCCCGGGGCTCAGGATTGGTGATGAGTGGTGGTGAGTGGCGTGCTAGGGCTTCCCGGGGGCTCAGGATTGTGATGAGTGGAGGGTGGAGTGGCGTGCTAGGGCTTCCCGGGGGCTCAGGATTGGTGATGAGTGGTGGTGAGTGGCGTGCTAGGGCTTCCCGGGGGCTCAGGATTGTGATGAGTGGTGGTGAGTGGCGTGCTAGGGCTTCCCGGGGGCTCAGGATTGGTGTATGAGTTGGGGTGAGTGGCGTGCTAGGGCTTCCGGGGGCTCAGGATTGGTGATTGAGTGGTGAGTGGCGTGCTAGGGCTTCCCGGGGGCTCAGGATTTGGTGATGAGTGGTGTGTGAGGCGCGGCTAGGGCTTCCCGGGGGGCTCAGGATTTGGTGATGAGTGGTGGTGAGTGGCGTGCTTTGGCTTCCCGGGGGGGCTGAGGATTGGGTGAGTGAGTGGCGTGCTAGGGCTTCCCGGGGCTCAGGATTGGTGATGGTGGAGGTGAGTGGCGTGCTAGGGCTTCCCGGGGGCTCAGGATTGGTGATGAGTGGTGGTGAGTGGCGTGCTAGGCTTCCCGGGGCTCAGGATTGTGATGATGGAGGTGAGTGGCGTGCAAGGGCCTCCCGGGGGCTCATTGGTGGATGAGTGGTGGTTGAGTGCGGCGTGCTAGGCTTCCCGGGGGCCTCAGGATTGGTGATGAGTGAGGTGAGTGGCGTGCTAGGGCTTCCGGGGGGCTCAGGATTGGTGATGAGTGGAGGTCGGCTGGCTTCCCGGGGAGGATTGGTGATGAGTGGAGGTGAGTGGCGTGCTAGGGCTTTCCCGGGGGCTCAGGATTTTGGGAGTGGAGGTGAGTGGCGTGCTAGGGCTTCCCGGGGGCTCAGGATTGTGATGGTGGAGGTGAGTGGCGTGCTAGGGCTTCCCGGGGGCTCAGGATTGGTGAGGAGTGGTGGTGAGTGGCGTGCTAGGGCTTCCCGGGGGCTCAGGATTGGTGATGAGTGGTGGTGAGTGGGCGGGCTAGGGCTTCCCGGGGGCTCAGGATTGGTGATGAGTGGTGGTGGAGTGGCGTGCTAGGGCTTTCCCGGGGCTCAGGAGTGAGATGGTGAGTGGCGTGCTAGGCTTTCCCGGGGGCTCAGGATTGGTGAGTGGAGGTGGCGTGCTAGGGCTTCCCGGGGCTCAGGATTGGTGATGAGTGGAGGTGAGTGGCGTGCTAGGGCTTCCCGGGGGCTCAGGATTGGTGATGAGTGGTGGTGAGTGGCGTGCTAGGGCCTCCCGGGGGCTCAGGATTGGTGATGGCGTGCTAGGGCTTCCCGGGCTCAGGATTGGTGATGAGTGTGGTGAGTGGCGTTGCTAGGGCTTCCCGGGGGCTCAGGATGGTGATGAGTGGAGGTGAGTGGCGTGCTAGGGCTTCCCGGGGGCTCAGGATTGGTGATGAGTGGCGTGCTAGGGCTTCCCGGGGGCTCAGGCTGTGATGAGTGGAGGTGAGTGGCGTGCTAGGGCTTCCGGGGGCTCAGGATTGGTGATGAGTGGTGGTGAGTGGCGTGCTAGGGCTTCCGGGGGGCTCAGGATCGGTGGATGGTGGTGAGTGCGTGCTAGGGCTTCCCGGGGCTCAGGGGTGTGAGTGGAGGTGAGTTGCGCTAGGGCTTCCCGGGGGCTCAGGATTGGTATGAGTGGTGGTGAGTGGCGTGTAGGCTTCCCGGGGGCTCAGGTTGGTGGTGGAGGAGTGGCGTGGAGGGCTTCCCGGGGGCTCAGGATTGGTGATGAGTGCGTGCTAGGCTCCCGGTGGCTCAGGATTGGTGATGAGTGGAGGTGAGTGGCGTAGCTAGGGCTTCCCGGTGGCTTCAGGATTGGTGATGAGTGTGGTGAGTGGCGTGCTAGGGCTTGGGGCTCAGGATTGCTTAAGTGGCGTGCTAGGGCCTCTCCCGGGGGCTCAGGATTTGGTGATGAGCTGGAGGTGAGTGGCTGTGCTAGGGGCTTCCCGGGGCTCAGGATTGGTGCGTGAGTGGGCGTGCTAGGGCTTTCCCGGGGGCTCAGTATTGGTGATGAGTGGAGGTGAGTGGCGTGCTAGGGCTTCCCGGGGGCTCAGATTGTTGGTGATGAGTGGCTGCTAGCGGGCTTCCCGGGGGCTCAGGATTGGTGATGAGTGGAGGTGAGTGGCGTGCTAGGCTTCCCGGGGGCTCAAGGATTGGTGGATGAGTGGCGTGCTAGGCTTCCCGGGGCTCAGGATTGGTGTGAGTGGAGGTGAGTGGCGTGCTAGGGCTTCCGGGGGCTCAGGGTTGGTGATGAGTGGAGGTGAGTGGCGTGCTAGGGCTTCCGGGGCTCAGTGGATTGGGATGAGTGGAGGCAGTGGCGTGCTAGGGCTTCCCGGGGGCTCAGGATTGGTGAATGAGTGGCGTGCTAGGGCTTCCCGGGGGCTCAGGATTGCGTGATGGTGCGTAGTGGCGTGCTAGGGCTCCCCGGGGGCTCAGCGATTGGTGATGAGTGGAGGTGAGTGGCGTGCTAGGGCTTCCCAGGGCGGCTCAGGAGTGATGAGTGGCGTTGCTAGGGCTTCCCGGGGGCTTCAGGATTGGGACCGTGCTAGGGCTTCCCGGGGCTCAGGATTGGTGATGAGTGAGGTGAGTGGCGTGCTAGGCTTCCCGGAAGGCTCAGGAGGTGCAGAGTGGAGGTGAGGGCGTGCTAGGGCTTCCCGGGGGCTCAGGATTGGTGATGAGTGGTGGTGAGTGGCGTGCTAGGGCTTCCCCGGGGCTCAGGATGGTGGTGAGATGGAGTGATGGCGTGCTAGGGCTTCCCGGCTGGCTTCAGGATTGGTGATGAGTGGCGTGCTAGGGCTTCCCGGGGGGCTTAGGATTGGTGTGAGTAGGTGAGTGGCGTGCTAGGCTTCCCGGGGGCTCAGGATTGGTGATGAGTGGACGTGAAGTGGGCGTGCTAGGGCTTCTCCGGGGGGCTCAGGATTGGTGTGTGTGGTGGGAGTGGCGTGCTAGGGCTTCCCGGGGCTCAGATTGTGATGAGTGGAGGTGAGTGGCGTGGCTAGGCGGCTTCCCGGGGCTCAGGATTGGTGATAGTGGTGGTTGAGATGGCGTGCTAGGGCTTCCCGGGGGCTCAGGATTGGTTGAGTGGTGGGGATTGGTGCTAGGCTCCCGGGGCTCAGGATTGGTGGTGAGTGGCGTGCTAGGGCCTTCCCGGGGGCTCAGATTGGGTGATGAGTGGTGGTGAGTGTGGCGTGCTAGGGCTTCCCGGCGCGGCTCAGGTATTGGTGATGAGTGGTGGTGAGTGGCGTGCTTAGGGCTTCCCGGCGGGCTCAGGATTTTGGATGAGATGCAAGGTGAGTGGCGTGCTAGGGCTTTCCCGGCGGGTCAAGGATTGGTGATGAGTGGCAGGTGAGTGGCGTTGCTAGGGCTTCCCGGCGGGCTTTTTTTTTTTTCCAGGATTGGTTGATGATGTGGTTGGTGAGTGGCGTGCTAGGGCTTCCCGGGGGCTCAGTATTGGTGTGAGTGGACGCCGCGCTGAGATGCGTGCTAGGGCTTGCCCGGGGGCTCAGGATTGCGTGATGAGTGGTGGTGAGCTGGCCGTGCTAGGGCTTCCCGGGGGCCAGGATGGGTGAATGAGTGGAGGTTGAGTGGCGGTGCTAGGGCTTCCCGGGGGCCCATCAGGATTGGTGATGGAGTGGTGTCAGTGGGCGTGGGTTTTATTTTTTCCTAGGCGCTTTCCCGGGGCTCAGGATTGGTGATTGAAGTGGCAGGTGAGCGCGTGCTTAGGGCTTCACCGGTGGGCTCAGATGCGTGAATGGAGGTGGTGCGTGAGCGGCGTTGCTAGCGCTTCCCGGGGGCTCAGCGATTGGTGTATGAGTGGTGGTGAGTGGCTTTTTTTTTTTTTTTTGCTGTTTTTTTTTTTAGGGGGCTTTTTTTTCCCGGGGGCTCAGAATTGGTGATGAGGTGGAGGTGAGCGGCGTTGCTAGGCTTCCCGGGGGCTTCAGGCATTGCGTGATGGAGTGGTGTGAGCGGCGTTGCTAGGGCTTCCCGGGGGCCTCAGGATTTGTGATGAGTTGGTGGGTGAGTGTGCTGTGCCTAGGGGCTTCCCGGGGGCTCAGGATTGGTGATGAGTGGAGGTGAGTGGCGTGCTAGGGCTTCCCGGAGGGCTCAGGAATGGTTGAATGAGTGTGTGGTGAGTGGACGTTGCTAGGCGCTTCCGGGCGGCTCAGGATTGTGATAGTGGTGGTTGAGTGGCGTGCTAGGGCTTCCCGGGGGCTCAGGATTGGTGGATGAGTGGTGGTGCAGTGGCGTTGCTAGGCTTCCCGGGGCTCAGGATTGGTGATGAGAGTGGAGGTGAGCCGGCGTCTAGGGCTTCCGGGGGCCTCAGGATTGGTGATGATGGTGCGTTGGCGGCGTGCTAGGGCTTTCCGGGGGCTCAGGATTGTGACTATGAGTGGTGCGTGAGTTGGCCGTGCATAGGGCTCCCGGTCAGGCATTGGTGTGTGAGTGGGCGCTGCTAAGGGCTTCCCCGGGGCTCAGGATTGGTGATGACGTGGTGTGTGGTGGCGTGTGCTCTAGGGCTTCCCGGGGGCTCAGGATTGGTGATGAGCTGGTGTTGAGTGGCGTTTTTGCTAGGCTTCCCGGGGGCTCAGAGATTGTGATGAGTGGAGGTGAGTGGCGTGCTAGGCGCTTTCCCGCGGGGCTCAGGATTGGTGATGAGTTGGAGGTGCAGTGGCGTTGCTAGCGCGCTTCCCGGGGGCTCAGGATTGGTGATTGAGTGCGAGGTGAGTGGGCGTGCTAGGCTTCCCGGGGGCTAGGATTGGTGTGATGGAGGTGAGTGGCGCAGTGCTAGGGCTCCGGGGCGTCAGGATTGGTGGTGAGTGGAGTGTGAGTGGCGTGCTAGGGCTTCCGGGGGCTCCAGGATTGGTTGGTGAGTGGAGGTAGAGTGGCGTGCAGGGCTTCCCGGCGCGGCTCAGGATTTGGTGATGATGGAGGTGAGTGGCGCTCGCTTAGGCTTCCCGGCGGGCTCAGGATTGGTGATGAGTGGAAGGTGAGTGGCGTGGCTAGGGCTTCCCGGGGCTCAGGATTGTCGTGGATGAGTGGAGGTGAGTGGCGGTGCTAGGGCGTTTCCCGGGGCGGCGTCTCAGGGCATTGGTGCCGTGTAGGTGAGGGATGCGGCGTGGCTAGGGGCTTCCCGGGCGGCTCAGGAATTGGTTAGGTGAAGACCGTGAGTGGGGAAGTGGCGTACCCCCGTACTTGCTAGCGCCTTCCCGGACTCAGGGCATTGGTGATTGAGTTGGCGTCGCCTAGGGCTTTCCGGGGGCTTCAGGACGGGTTGGTGATGCCAGTGCCCGGAGGTGAGTGGCGGTGCTAGGCCTTCCACGGCCCGGATCAATTGGCTGATGAAGTGGAGGCAGGTGCACGCTAGGGCTCTCCCCGGGGGCTCAGGAATTGAGTGCAGGCACGACCGCATTGGTGTCGACGGAGGCACTGCAGTCGGCGTTAGCTGGGTGTCTTCCGGCCGGGCTCAGGCATTGGTCGCATGAGTGCGAGGCTGAGTGGCGTGCTAGGGCTTCCCGGGGCTCAAGGATAGGTTCTATGAGGGCGTGCTAGGGCTTTCCCGGGGCTCACGATTGGTGCATGAGTGCGAGAGTGACGTGGCGTCTATTCCGCACCGGGGCTCAGGATGGGTGGTGAGGTGGCGTGCTAGGCGCCTCCCGGGGGGGCTCAGGAGTAGGGGTTTATGTGAAGTGGCAGTGCTAGCCGGCCTCCGGCCGGGCTCAGCGATTAGGCTGGTTGAGTGGCGCTCGCACTATGTCCCGGCGGGCTCAGGCATTATCGGTCGTGCCGCTAGGCGCCTCACCGGGGGCCAGGAATTGCGTGGTGAGCTGGCAACACCCAGCTGCGAGAGGCACTCCCGGGGCTCAGGACATTGACACCAAGCAGTGGTGGTGAGGCCTGCCTAGAGCCGCCTCCCGGGGGCTCAGGATCGGCGTGCAGTAGGACGTGCTGAGGGGCCTCCTCGGGCTCAGGATCTGGTGAGCAGTGAAGTGCGTTGAACATGGTCCTCCCCGGGAGCGCTCAGAATCTCGCGGTTGGGTGCAAGTGGCGTACATGCGCTCCCGCGGGGCTCAGGATGGTGGCGCCGTATGAGTGGCTCCCGATGCACTAGGGCCCTCCGAGTTGCGGAATGCGTGCCCCCTGGCTAAAGGCGCCCTCCCGCGCCTCAGGCATTGGTGCCCCAAGCTGGTGGTGAGTGGCCGTGCTAGGGCCTCCACCGGGGGGCTCCAGGACTTGGTTGGGTTGACGTGTGGCGTGCTCTAGGGCCTCCCGGAATCGGGCTCAGGGCCATTGGTGAGTTTGGTGCGATGCGAGTGGCGTGCTTAGGGGGTCCTCCCCAGGGCTCAGGGATTGGGTGCCAATGGTGGTATAGAGTGGCGTTGTGCTACCGGCTCCCTGGGCTTCAGGAGTGGCGTGCAAGGGCCTCCCGGGGGCTCGAATGGCGTGGAGGTCTCCCGGGGGTTCAGGATCGTGGTGAATGTGGTGAGGACGTTGCTAGGCCGCCCGGGGGCTCAGGAATTGGTGAGGTGTCTCTGGCGTGCCATGGGCTACGGCGGGCTCAGGATCGGTGCTGTGAATGGTGGCTAAGTGGCTGGCTAGGGTCTCGGGGGTTCAGGATTGGTGGTGATGGTGGTGAGTGCGTGCCTAGCTCTCCGGGCTCAGGATCGGTGTGATAATGGTGAGTGGCGTATTAGACAAGACCAGGGTTTGAAAAAAAAAAGGTGGGGGTGGGGGTTTACATCGTTCGTTCGTTGGGAGGGGGGGGGTGAATTTTTTAAAGACGGCGGGGAACGTTTAAAATGTCGTGGGTGTCCATGTAACTACTTATACTACTATATATATTATATATAATATATATATATATATAGTATATATATACTATATATATACTATATATATGTGTATATACATATGTACATATAAATAAATATATATATATATATATATATATATTATATATATATATATATATATATATATAATATATATTATATATATATATATAATTTCATTATTATCATTATCATTACCATTACTATTATATATATATATATTATAATATATATAATATATATATACATATATATATATATATATTATATAATATATATATATACTATATATATATATATATATATTCATATTATCATTATCATTACTGTTATTATCACTATAATTATTATTGTTATTATCATCATCGTTATTTTCATGATTATCATTATCATTAATGATTACTACCACCACCATTGTGTTGCTGTTATTATTATTGATTTAGTAATTTTTCGTGCTGTTATTTTGATCATTATCGCTATCATTATCAGTGTTACAATTTTTGTAGTATCATTATATACCTATATCGTTCTCTCATTATCATTATAATACTACTATTACACCACTACAGCTGCAGTAGGAGTAGTACTTCGTACTATCACTCATGTCATCCTTATAATGATTTTTAACATATAATCATAAACATCATATAATCATTAACATATAATCATTAACATATCATTAACATATAATCATTAACATATAATCATTAACATATAATCATTAACAAAAATAACGTCTGGGAACGAGAATGACGTAATGACGGTGGCATTTCGGATGTTGCTCTCAGGCCCAGGATATTGCCTCACTTGAAAAGAGTAGGGTAAGAAAGGGACGAAGAATAAGAAGAAGAAGAGAGAGAGACAGACAGACAGACAGACAGAGACAGAGACAGAGGCAGAAAGAGAAAGACAGAAAGAGAAAGCGAGAAAAGAGAGAGAAAGATAAGAAAGAGTTCGATTTAAACATGTTTCGATTAATAAACGTATGAGGCAGCTTCAACGAACATGTAAAATGCTATATAGTGAATACAGACTATAAAGGAGATGAGATAGTATAGTCACTTCACACCATCTTAACGGTGCATAAACTCCACGCATGAAGATAAGAGATAGAAAATGACATGCTTCTAGCAAAATGGTCCATAACCAATTGCATTATTGCGTGTTGGGAGGTATGCAATAACATGTCTTAAAAAAGGAAGTACGTGTGATATCTGTTAAAGATGTATATTTAATGTACACCACAGTTATTACCAGCAGAGAAAGACCCAGATTTCGAGTGAAAGAACTGTAAAAATAACATTTCGTGTTTTTTTTTTTTTTTTTTTTTTTTTTGTCATCACTTTTACGCCATGTGGTAAAATCTTGTTTAGACCAATACATAAAAAATACATTAAAAAAATACCATCAATCAATCAAAAAACACCCTTCCTCATATCAACAAACAAACCAATACAATTTTTGACCCGGAACTCACCAATTCCAACGAATATTAATAGTAACCCCAGAATCACACACTAAAATACTCACGACTTTCAGCGAAGGAGAGCTGGGAAGGCCAAATGACCAGCCGTAACATGAGACGTGTAGGGCAGTGTTACAGCTGCGTTTGTGGGCGTGCGTCATTAAGCCATACTTCACACCGTGCATGACGCAGAATGGCCTAGTTATCAAAGCTCATGGGGGAGAGGTCATGCAAAATGAGGAGAGGGAGAGATATACGTTATCTATTGCTATTTTGCCTGAGATGTGGGAGTGCATAAGGGTTAGATTTATGTGTGTATTTATTTATTTTTCTTTATATCTGTTAATCTCAATGTTTATCAACAAATTCACTACCAATTCACACAACCACACCACACACACACACACACACACACACACACACACACACACACCACACACACACACACACACACACACACACACACACACACACACACACACACATATATATATATATATATATATATATAATATATATATATATATATATACATATAATACATATATATAATATATATATATATATATATATATATATATATATATATATATATATTATATATATATGTTGTGTGTGTGTATGTGTTTTTGTTAATGTTTATGTGTTTGTGTGCGTGTTTATGTGTGTTTATATGTGTATGTTTTTGTATGTGTGTGTGTATGTGTCTGTCTTTGTGTGTGTATGTGTAAAATACGTATACAAGTCGATTGTGTACTTAAAGGAACGTAGAGGTTTAGAAGTAGCCCTTAAATGAACAGAACAAAATCCCCCAAAGTAATATGCCGTTGTTTACACGTCCTTCACGTGTCGGGAAAACAGATTTATTTCCTGACGGACCGGCAAACATCCTGCCATTCACAGCTGACAGGAGTGACGGCCTATCTGGAGTCTGATCGGATTTGGCCTTATTGCCTCGTGTGTCTTTCCAATTTCGATTAATATTTCGGATGAGTTGGCTAAGACCGTCATAGACTCTTGCGCTATATAAATAAAAGCACGATCGCACGCGCGGGAGCACACACACACGCAGACGCAGACGCACACACACACACACACACACACACACACACACACACACACACACACACACACACACACACACACACACACACACACACACACACACACACACACACGCACGCACACGCGCACACACACAAACCACAACACACACACACACACACACACACACACACACACACACACACACACACACACACACACACACACACACACACACACACACACACACGTAATCCCACATAATCACACTTAACAATAGCACGACGCATGCGCGCGCGCGCGCGCACACACACACACACACGCGCGCGCGCCCACATAAAAACACTTAACAATATACACGCATATGTATACATACACATTCTCACTGCAATGAAATCGAATCATGAAACTTGCTGAATGATGATACAGCTTATACAAAACCCTTCTCATACAAGAACCTGTTTCACGAATATACCTTCGAAAGCAAAGCAATTTTTTTTTATATAGATGCATCCTCCATTGCAATAAGTCTTGCTACAATGATTCAGAGATGTAACGGAAAATATTTTCCAAAGATTGCGCAATGGTGCAGTTCTTCCAAATCTTCAATGCCGGAAACCCGATCCAGTTCTCAAAATCGGAATCGCTTGCCTTAAAAGGAATGGAATAACAGATATATACTTGTAGTATTTATTAAAAAGAGAATATCTCCTTTAAATTGCAATCGTTACAAAAGTGGATGATATACATTGTTTATTTTTTATTTTTTATTAATAGATGAAATGGAATAACAGATATATACTTGTAGTATTTATAAAAAAAAATCTCCATTAAATTGCAATTTGCAAAAGTGGATGATATACATTGTTTTTTTATTTAGATAAAATGGAATAACAGATATATACTTGTAGTATTTATAAAAAAAAATCTCCTTTAAATTGCAATCATTACAAAAGTGGATGATATACATTTTTTTTTATTAATAGATAAAATGGAATAACAGATATATACTTGTAGTATTTATAAAAAGAAAATATCTCCATTAAATTGCATTATCTTTACAAAAGTGGATGATATACATTGTTTTTTTTATTTATTGATGGATAAAATCTGGGATAAAGTGTCCGAGAAAGATTTACGATGCCAGCGTAAAGGTGCATAAATCTATAGGAAATTGCTTTTGCTCGTAGTGTTTTATAGTTAATCAATATTCACATCTATTAGGTACGCGTAACATCTTCAGGTCTTTCATTGTTATCTATTTAAGGAAGAAAAACAGGCAGAAGTGACAAAATTAATGAATATACAAAACGGTAAAATATTGTTGCAATATTGTAGGAATAGTCTCTATTTCCGTATTAATTCCCATATTAAATGATTGACAGTAGGATAAAAACTTTTTTTCACTGAATCCTTTTCTTTTCTCGTTTGTTTGTTTGCTTATTTGATATTTTGTGACTTGATTCTCTTGTCCATTTCACTTTTACAGTCAATTTTCACATTTCCAATTTTCCCATTCAAAGAAACGGACATAACTACGCTGCTAAGAGCTATCTAGCATTATAAATATATATATATATATATATTATATAATATATATATATATATACATATATATATATATATATATATATATATATATATATTATATATATATATATATATGTATATATATATATATATATATATATGGAAAATAAAAATAATCTTTGAAATATGTTTTATGATATTTCATAATCAAACTTAACTTTCACTCTGAATTTACATAACCAATGTCATATAACAGAGGGATATCAATAGCCATGTACATATATCATTAATTTTTTTTTTTTTATCATAACTACACTTTTTCACCTGTCAGCCAAGTCAAACAACCCATATAATGTTTGATTTATGGCCGCCAAAGTTTTATTCTTTACATTTAGTCATAAAAATATAAAAAGTAGACCATTAAAAGAACATAAATTCATGCCAAATTATCCCCTTCCCTTTTCTTCTTCCTTTCTTTTCGTTCTTTTATTTTTTATTTTCTTTTATTTTATTTACATTTAGTCATAAAAAATAAAAAGTAGACCATTAAAAGAACATAAATTCATGCCAAATTATCCCTCTTCCCTCTTCTTCTTCTTCCTTTTTTTTCTTTTCTTTTATTTTTATTTCTTTGATTTTATTTACATTTAGTCATAAAAATATAAAAAGTAGACCATTAAAAGAACATAAATTCATGCCAAATTATCCATCTTCCCTTTTCTTCTTCTTCCTTTTTTTCTTTTATTTTTTATTTTTATTTTCTTTTATTTCATTTACATTTAGTCATAAAAATATAAAATAGTAGATCATTAAAAGAACATAAATTCATGCCAAATTATCCATCTTCCCTTTTCTTCTTCTTCCTTTTTTTTCTTTCCTTTTTTATTTTTTATTCTTTTTTTCTTTTCTTTTTATTTTTTTTCTGCTGCTTCTGCTGCTCGATGAAACCGCGAGATAGTCTTGTGAAGTCGATACCTGGATCGCTGTAAGAAATGGGCGTTCTCGAGGCCTTGGCAGTGATGTGTGGCTGTTGGAGCAAAAAGAGATCCATCACTCACTGTGCTAAGTAGAGTTCCGTGTTGGTTTCTCAAAGGAAAGTTGGAACTGCGGGTTTGCTTAATTTTCACCCGGTTCACTTTTACTTTTTTTTTGGGGGGGAGGGGGGTCGTCCCTTCTTTTCTTTTGCGGTCTTTGTTGTCGTTTACTTCCCTGCATTTTCTTACTGTTTTGAATTTATGTGGTTGTTTTGTTTATTTGTGCTTTTGGTATTTCGTTTGTTTTGATTCTAGAATGTGAGTGATGAGAGGGTTAATGTATAAGCTAAACTATTTAAATAAAGAGAGGAGAGAACCACATGGAAATGGTGAAAATAAAAAGAAAGAGGACATTAGTCTTACATTCCATCACCGCTGACTTAATATTAGTCCTTATGATGTTCATGTTCTGAGTAAATTACTCATTTCCATTTCATTAGTTTATTTATTGCTTTTTAATCTGTATTACTTTTTTTTCATTTAACAGATTATTTTCATTATTCTATTTTTTTCTGCATGTCTATCTATTACCTCTTTCCTGCCTAATGCGCAGATCTTTGGCTCTTTTTTCTCTCATCTTCGCACAGTAGACTATATTTCATTTTTGAGAGCAACAAGAAAAGGCGTCATAATTTTCTCATCGGATAGTTAAAAAGATGACATACTTTTCTGCAAACAATTTAATATCTAAAATGATAGGCCTTTTTGCGTCAACAAAATGTACAGCCACTAGAATTAAATTATATCCGATTAATTGAAAACATATTGGTAATCACTTTGAGGCAGAAAAAAAAACAACTTTGGAAATATAGACTTATAATATAAAAAATTTATATCACAGGAAGGTGCATAGATTTTCCTTCATTTGTCTTTAAAAGCGCTTTAACTACCTATATATATGTATAAATATGAGCATATGTGTGCGTGCGTGTGCTTATTTGACAAAGGTTATTTAAGGATCGCTGGAAAAAGGGGAAAATACCTACTGAATGAATATCATTATTTCTTCTTTCTTCCCTTCCCATACAACACACTATATTTCATATCATACTCATAATTTTAATTTCCGCTTACCTTTTCTTTTACAAATCCCATATGATATACTTCATTCACCTTATTTATTACAATGTTTCCCTTACAAACACGTTTTCAAAAGATCTTTCATCTTTTCTTACCACTACCTTTCATTCCTAATTTATCATGCCTCAAAGTATTTTTCTTCCCTCTCATTCCCTCAATTTCCTCCCCACTGCGAATTTTTTCCCCGCGTGGAGCCGGCGTCGCGATCGATCGGGTCATTCTTCTGCACAAGCTGCTGCCAACGTCAGCCTTAGGCATTTGGCTCAAGCTGTAAGCCTCCCGCTTTGCTCCGGTTATTTGTGATCGCCGGGTCTTGCAGTTGGTCTGGCCGAAGCCTTCGTTCGTGTACGCCGTGTGGAATTAGGTCTTTGTAGAGTTTGATTCTTATATATCTATACTTATATAAAAATGCATGTATCTATCTATCTATCTATCTTTCTATCTATCCATCTATATACGTATATGTGTGTGTGTGTGTGTGTGTGTGTGTGTGTGTGTGGTGTGTGTGTGTGTGTGTGTGTGTGTGTGTGTGTGTGTGTGTGTCACACACATATGTATTTATGAATGGAAAAACACTAACGTTTTGATGCTATGGTAGAAAAACAACAATGCACAAACTATATTAATTGAAGTAAGTGAGACAACAGATGCGGAATCCTGCTGGAATTAATCTTCAGGTGCCATTGGGCCTTCCAGGAGGATTTCGGAACCGTTGTCCCACTCTTTCAGTTGATCTATTTCGTGCATTGTGGGTTTATACATGTATATATATATATAAAATTAATATGAATTTTCATAATATATATATATATATATATATATATATATATATATATATATATATATATATATATATGTGTGTGTGTGTGTGTGTGTGTGTGTGTGTGTGTGTGTGTGTGTGTATATCGGTTTAGTATTTATAATCAATCAACACTTTTCTGAGTTGATAGTCATAAATACAATCATATTTATCTACTTACCTACCCATGTATGTCTATCTATATATATATGAATGTATGTGTTTTTGTGCATGTATTCTCATTCATTAGTGTTTTCACTCATCTGTAGTATAAATGTTCAAAATGGTAAATGCTGGAGTCGTCTTAGATTAAAAGGAATCTTTAAGTGCGGTCGACATTCGAGTGCCTGTTGGACATCAAGTGAAGGCAGCTGACGAGACCCTTTGGAAATCGAAGACTATTCGTTGCAATAGTATTATGCTTAACTAAACTGTATGTAAGTAATGACACATTTGTTGTATATGTGAGGTGATTCCTGCATTGGTAATAACGAGAATCATAAGGAGAAAGGTGATGCAAATGGCTTAATTTTATTTTATTTTTTATTTTTCTTTTTTTCATAAGATAGGCCTTATTTTTATGTCAAAAACTGTTCTGTGCCAATACATCCGCATTACGGATGGGAGTCGGGTGAGCCTAAATCCGTTAGCCATAAAAGTTGTTACAAGCAATAAGATATCAAAAGAAAGCCATATTATTTGAGTAAACTATGTTAATAATAATCAAATAACAAAACTAGCTAAATCGAGTCTCATTATCTCACATCATGTCACTCCAAACTGCACAAACATAACCCATACGAGATATAGAATATGTCATTATTTACTGTTCAAACTTTCATCAAAAACGAAACTCTGCCAAGCAATTAATAGCAGTAGCCAAGTGAGACAAGAGGAACACGACAAACCAGGATTGAATCTTTGCGTCCAGAGTAACTTAGCAGAGAGCAAACACCTTTTAAATGAAAGTGTGTTGAAAGCCTTAAGAAATTCGGAGAGACATCTACGACTTAATCAAGAGGTTGGTGAATTCACATGCAACGAATCTTTCTCGAAAAAGCAGCGAATGAAAGATATTTTCTAACAAAATGGCAACCCGTATTAATCAGGAAGCCACCAAGTTTCAAAAGAAAATCATAGAACGAAAAGGTACGTTGGGTTCACGTGCATAGAGTAGCCATCACGCATACAGTACGTGGCATACGGACTAACCCTATAATAAAGTATCAAGCTTGAAGTACAGTTCCAAAATTAATACAACTGCCCCCCTGCTATTGCATTTAGCTTCAGTGTTGTATGATATTTAACGGGTTCTTGTTCTTCAGGAATTAAGCGATATATCTAATTATATATTTGTCTATCTATCTATCACTATATCTATCTATCTATCATTTTATCTATCAGTA
>NW_020869275.1:95000-97500 GCF_003789085.1 Penaeus vannamei | reverse complement strand
AAGTCCTAATGGAATGACTAACAAAAAACATCATGTTTTCCGTACCATAATTAGGCAGGTCTTCGCTGAAACACGTCTCACAGTAAATGCATTTTTAACTTCTATAAAAAAAAAAAAAAATGCATTTTGTCTCGTCCTATCGTTTAAGCATTCATGTATTTGTGCCATTTTTGTGCCTATTTTTTTCAAAATTCCTTTTACAAAAAAAGTAATAGAGTTACACATTAAAACAGTAAGGAAAAAACTACAACTATCGACTTTAGCTTCACGTTCCCATAAATACCTTCCTGACCTATAAACTGAAAAGCATTGATAAAAAAGTAATAATAAATAAAAAATAGATAAATAAAAATGCAGTGTAGTGATGCAACTCATTTTTTTCATCTATGCGATCAAAAGACCCGTGTAATACAGATACAGCCATATGGTAAAAGAGGATCTTTCCAAAGGAGAAGCTGGGATAAACCATTTGTAATTCTTATCGTTCAGTTCTACGCGAATTGGTAGGTTTGAATAATGAACTACAGTCAGTGACTATAAAAGTTTGCACCGCAACGCATTGCAAATCCTTACAACCATCAAGCGGACGATCATACATGCATGTGCACAGACACACTTAGTTACACACACACAGATGTGTGTGTGTATATACATATATATAATATATATATATATATATGTATATATGTGTGTGTGTGTGTGTGTGTGTGTGTGTGTGTGTAAAACCATTTCTTTCCTCTACCTATTTTTTTGTTTACTAAAGCAACGTTACCGACTAAACAAGTAATACCTCGCTGCTGAAGGCATAAAATCGAGGATTTTGGTGAAAGAAAATGAGGAAAGCATTTGTGCGGCTGCTATCACATGTTTTCCTTCCCGTAATTCGTTCCGGTTGAGAATGTACAGAGAAAGGATGTGTAAGTAGAGGAAGATGAAGATGGCGATGGAGGTTATTGAAAAGGTGTACAAGAAATAGTTGAAAAATGAGTATGGAAATGAATGGAGATATGGAACGAATATCCAAAGCGCTAGGATTAATGTAGTAGTCCAACCTTACTGAATATTTTCATATAGTTATTTAAACCTATGTAAACCGTTGCCTTTTTGCCTGTTAATCTGTTTTGTATTTTACATGATTTAACTAGCGTTTAGCCGTTAATAAATGTCTCAGATTGATCAAATGCACTTCTCGTATGCGTAATTTTGTTTATATGTCACTCAGGTTATATCTTGTCCCATATATTATATGGGTTTGCTATCCAAGTTGCTAGACTTGTAGCGTCAGCAGATTTTATATCTATTCTATAGTGAGCAGCTAATGTGTACTGGTATATTGTGTTTTTCGAATATTTTTTCTTTTATAATATGTCATGTAATTCGTATAAATGATTTATTTGCCATTATTTCACATTTGTCTTCCATTATTCTATATACAGGTATGACACTAAAAAGAATGGGATGCTGAAATAGCTCACCTGCTTTAATTATTCTAAGAGCTTCGCTGTAATCCCCTAAAGAGAATTATTTGGGCGTTTCTGGAACATGGGGATAAAATCACCAAAATTCAACGTATATATCTTAATTCCATCCTTATTTTTATACATTTACTTTATACTTTATACAATTTCTCACTGACATTTATTCAGTTTGTTTACATGTTGATTTTTGTAATAATTCACCTGTGATAAGGAAATTATTCTTAGAGTAAAGTATTAAATGATCTCAGCAAAATTCACCACCATTCATAAATCTTATTCATATTTACTTCTTTATATTGCAAGCAGGATGAAAACATTCTTACCATCTAATTTCTAACATGGTTCTTTCTCAATCTCATGTTTATCCAGGCTAATTGTCCATCAAATGTTGCAAAGAAAGTATTTCAAAATAACTCCTTTTACAAGATACGTTGTGCGAATCATGCAACTGCAGGAGAATTGATGAATAAAAAAAAATGACTAAGAAAGTAGTCAAAGGAATATATGATTTTATATGAATAAATTAAATTAATGTACACGAAATTGGATTACAAACATTTATATATATTTTTTCTTCAAAAGCAGAATGCCTAAAATGATAAAAAAAGCAATCTTACAATGAATAAACAAACATACGAGTATATAAACATAGAGAAATAACTACCTAAATGTTAAAGGATACAGAATATATGAATAAAGCGAAATATCTATCAACATCCACAATATACGCACATACAGTGTATATATATCTTAATACAAATACCCTCATGTTATCTTACAGCCAGGATAAGATCACCCATAGACCCTCTTCTTCGTTGTAAGAAATCCTTCGAGTTTCGATTTCTCGACACCACAATCTCCAAAAAAGTCTTTATAACACTTCCACCTCTTTTTCTGCGAATTCTTCTGATATTTTCTCGAAAAAAATATATATGCTACGTCGAACAAAGTGCTCGAATGTGTAAACCTGCTCATATATCTCGAACCTTCATTTCTTTTTGCGAATGAAAGATAAATATGAC
>NW_020869275.1:90000-92500 GCF_003789085.1 Penaeus vannamei | reverse complement strand
CTCTCTCTCTCTCTCTCTCTCTAACTATATATAGCAGACTGTTGTAGTGTAGCCATTGTGTTTCGGTTAAAGTCACACCATGATCATTATAACCGAACAATAGAAATTCTCTTGTGTGAGCACTTTTTTCTTTTCTGAAAGAGTTTTAAAACCAAAAATGTAAATATAGATTTCCACTACAATGTGATCGTACAATTGACGTGTGTTAAGGAAGAAAGAAAGGAACGAGTAAAGCCATTCATGGTAATAATGATCATGATTTTCTTCATAAGAGGAAATATATCAAATGGTAATAGTTGTAAAAATAATAATTATAATTATCATCATTTTCAGGATTTACTTTCGGGATGTATAGAGTAATATCGTGAATAATAACCAATGCCATTTTATTACTATTATACAGTATTATCGTGAATAATAAACAATGTCACTTTATTACCATTATACATATACATTACATATCCCACAGATGTAACTATCTGTTTATATTTTCTTTTATTTCTGTCTGTTTATATCAACATGACAGGTTATAACTTCCTTGAGTCTTTCGAAAAGTAATGTGCGGATCGAGAAGAAAATATAGAACACCTGAGAGCTTTCTCCATACGACTTATGTAGGAAATTAATGATGATCTAGTTTCTTTCTCTCTCTATCTATCTATCTATCTATCTCTTTCTCTCTCCCCTCCTCTCGTTCTCCTCTCTCTCCTCCTTCCTCTCCCTCCCTCTCTCTCTCCCTCCTTCCCTCTCCCTCTCCCTCCCTTTTCCTCTCCCCCCTCCCTCCCTTTTCCTCGCTCTCTCTCCCTCCCTCCTTCTCTCATTTTATCTCCACCCCCACCCCCCCCCCCCAGCGAGGCAATATCCCAGGCGTTAAGTACACCCGAGGTACCCATGCATGACGTCATTCTCGTTCCCATTCGTGACGTCATTCTTGTTCTCATGCATGACGTCATTCTCGTTCCCATGACGTCATCATTCATTCATTCGTGACGTCATTCTCGTTCTCATGCATGACGTCATTCTCATTCCCAGTGACGGACTCTCCAAAGCGTTATCATTTCAAGGGGTTCAAAGCGCTTAATACGGACCTCCGTTGTACTAAGACCTCCTTCTACCTAATTCGTTCGTCTTACGTTAAATGTCATCGTCGGAAGATAGGGTGATGATAAAGATGATAATGCTAGTGATAATGGTAATAATGATAATAATAACAATGAGAATAGTAGTCGTTATAATTATCATTATTATTTTCGTAATTGTTATGTTTACTAGTAATATCTTATTATTATTTTTAATCATCACTACTATTTATGCTATTTTGATAATAATATTATCCTTATTATCATTATATTCATCGTTATTTTCATTATGTTGTTTTTATTATTATTATTATTATTATTATTATTGTTATTATTATTATCATTATTATCATTATTATTATTATTATTATTATTATTATCATTATTATTATTATTATTATTGCTACTACCATCATTATCATTACTTTTATTATTGTTATTATTATCATTATCGTCCTCACCATCAGCATTGTAAGCAACACTATTAACAACATTCTCATCATTAAACAGATTAACATCATTATCCACGTAATTTAAAGGTGTAACATTAAAATTGTTATTGACATACCTTGCATTAGAAAATTATTCATCCGTTCATATTTATCACGAAACCATATAAACACATAGACAATAGAAATAATCATTAAAGAAATGTAACAGAAATAACCTCACACTGTAACATAGCAGATTCAGAACACTTTATCATTTAGATCAGTGGGAAGGCTTCAGGATACCGTAATGAGCATAACAGTTTGGTGATAATAAAAAGTAATGGTGTTTTTGCTCAGCTAAACCCTTGCCATTAAGACGTATTCAACTTCGGACATTATGCCGGAACGACATAATGTTCTGTTGATAATAAAACAGAAATTATATTACTGAGGTGAATGATTGTAATGAGTAATAATAAGTACCTGTCCGTGTAGAATATGAATCATGAAAATAAAACACGAATGTTTATGATATTAGCGTAAATTGCTATAATGGATATATATATATATATATATATATATATATATATATATATATATATATATATATATATATATATATATATATATAATATATATATATATATATATAATATATATATATAGAGAGAGAGAGAGAGAGAGAGAGAGAGAGAGAGAGAGAGAGAGAGAGAGAGAGAGAGAGAGAGAGAGAGAGAGAGAGAGAGAGAGAGAGAGAGAGAGAGAGAGAGAGAGAGAGAGAGAGAGAGAGAGAGAGAATTATATGGATGCATATATATATATATATATATATATATATATATATATATATATATATATATATATATATATACATATATACATATATTCATTTATTTATTTATATACTTACAAGATCAGACTCTGCACCCATTTTTTTTCATATTACCGAAATGTAACATTCCCCGGGCGATCAGCAAATACTTTATCGGT
>NW_020869275.1:77500-82500 GCF_003789085.1 Penaeus vannamei | reverse complement strand
ATATATATATATATATATATATATATATATATATATATATATATATATATAGATCAGATATATATATATATATATATATATATATATATATATATATATATATACATATACATATATATATATATATATATATATATATATATATATATATATATATATATATATATGTATGTATGTATGTATATTTTTATATATAAGTGTGTGTATTTGTATGTATATAGCTTTGAAAATATTATATATATATATATATATATATATATATATTATATATATATATATATATATATATATATACACATAAAACACAATTTCTTTATAGTTTCACACACGAGTGCATATGTGTGCGCGTGTTGAAGTAAATGTGGATATGCACGTAAAGTATACGTTCTGCTTGAAGTTCTATTTTCCTTCGTTCCCGCATTGTCTGTCTCCTCGTAAATCCTGTGCATTCTTTCTTTCCCTCCTTCTTCACTAGACAATACTTACTCGAGTTATGATTCATCCACAATACCCTCCCCCCGCCCCACCCCCCACCCTCATTCCACAATACCCCCCCCCACAACCCCCATAAAAATGATATACACTCCCTCCCACAAAACGCATTCTCGCGCGATTTCACTTAGAGGTCCGCCGATCCAATTTTCTGGCGAGATGAAATAATCCTCATCAGCCGGCCTTTGTCACGGGGAAAGTGGGTCGTGTTGGGTCAAGGTCGTACTTTTATGTACATGGTGATTTTTTTTTCTTCTTCTTCCTTTGCTATTGATCTTTCTTTCATTCGTTATCATTTTATTTCTCTCCTCTTCCTGTGCGTCTTCCTATGTTCATGATTTTTTTTTTCTTCTTTGCTATTTATCTTTCATTTATTCGTTATTATTTTATACTCTCCTCTTCCTGTGCGTCTTCCTATGTACATGATTTTTCTTTCTTCCTTTCATATTGATCTTTCATTTTCGTTATCATTTTTTATATTCTCCTCTTCTTATCCTTCTTACTTTTTTTTTAGTGTTCTTTTATTTCTTTTTCTCGTATATTATAGTTTAGTTCCTCATAGTGCTGGAGTGAATTAGTGGAATTGATTTAAATTCAACAGCCATAATAAAACAGTATAAGTTAGTATAGTGTATTATCCATAATAACAGATCATTTTAATAATGGCAATAACAATAAAGTACATTGATTGATTGTCATAGAGTTGTACCTAGAGTGTGTGTGCGTTTGTATGTTTGGAAGTTAGTATTGGTGGAGGTGTTAGGGTTAATATAGTGTTTTCCCGAGGTATATTTTTTGCTTTATATAACGGCAATGTTAGACAGTGTTAGAAGGGGATGGAATTATTTTTATAATGGATTTTGTGGTCCGTCATAGCCATTCCCTAATAGGTTTACAGCAGTAGCAAGACCTCAAATCACAATTGTTTATAATGATAATACCTGAATTTTTGACGTACTAACGTCCGAAATCACAGGTATCGTTTGTTCATGATAAATGAGACTTTGAACCCATAACACAAGGCCCAATTTACAGTGAAAAGGATGATATAATTGGTAGGTATAACGTACCAATGTTAGGTATTGAAATAAAGTGCTTAATGCTGACGTGTATAAATCAAACAGGACCAATACCTGATAGTAGTTTATTTTGGTTTAGAAAGGGGGGCGGCTAACAAGATGATAAAAGAGGTATGCAATGAAAGCATGAAACCAGAGAACGATGGGTATGTAATCCAGATAGAATTTTTCAACTGATATTTACTTTATTATTCTTTAAGACCGTAGCCAAGTGGTTAGCGGACACCTTCGAGCAACCGAGAAAAAATATTGCCAATAATTTTGTCGTGTGACAGATATCCCATTGCTACATTTATCCCGATACCCAAAGTGGGGCAGTTCTTGGTTTTATAATATAGGACGCAAATATATAAACATAATACGTAATGCAATGCCCTTGAGTCTTCTATTTCTGTGCTTAAGTAATATCCATGCAATAATGTATATATCTACACATTAGATATAGTTGTCTATGAGAAAAACATAGAAAATTGAAAATATAAACATCACCAGCTTTGTCAGTCCGTAGATATTGAAAGATATTGAGGGTAGGGGTGGCGGGTGAGCGATTCTGTAATTGGAGTATACACACACACACACACACACACACACACACACACACACACACACACACACACACACACACACACACACACACACACACTTAAATACTGTATGCTACTGCATACACCGTTTTCTCATAGAACTTATTTGAATTTCATTGAAACGAGTATAATATATATACAATATGATATAACTCTGGAATACTTGCATATGCTATACTGTACTAAATATATTTTATCAAAGCACTATTTATATTAACCAGCGCAGGATTTTTCAGCTTCTTAAATGAGGTTAGACCCTAATATTACTTAATGGGTTCAATGGTTATGCTCATAAATCTAATATAAGCATTTCCTACCAAAGTATTCCACAAAATTATTTCTACCAAGTTATCACCTCCATTAATGATGAGTAACTGGAAGGTAATGCACCAATGATTAAGAAATATGTCTACGTTCTCATGATTTTCAAAGAGATATATGTAAAGGTAAAAAAAACTACAAGCTGCATTGCTAACGAAAGTATTCCGCAAAAATATATTTCTTTCAAGGTATCCCCTCCATTAATGAGGATAACTTGAAGATAATGCACCAGTGATTGAGAAATATGTCTGTGTAAAGGTAAAAAACTGCAAAAGAATATATCCTTTGTCTACACTTTTGTACATTAATTAAATGTTCTGTATGTATTACCAAAAGATATTAAATCAAGATCGTTGTATATTGCAGTTGGAAAGAAAAAAAAATCATAAAAGGAATAGTTCAAAGATATTCCAGATCTACGATCCATATATTTTTTTACTTCCATATACAGGTGAGAAGTATTTTGTCAATGAATCTTTATAGAAGTTACACAAAGAGTAAAATTAGTATATGACATTTATCATTACTAGATAAAACACCGGACACCAAATCTCAGAGACCAAACAGGTACTATGCAAGAAAATATTTTCACAAAACTCCATGGTACATTTTCACACAACATATTACACCAAAAGCTGAAACAGTTTCCCTCTTTCGTGTGACACAATATCAGGGAATAAGCAGACTATAAAGAAAGGAGAATTGCATTGCTAGGATTCTCCGAGGCTGAGACGACAACGGACAACAAAGTAAATATTATATTTCGCAGGAAAAGCCAAGAAGGGGGGGGGGTAATAATAATAAAAAAAAGAGAGAGTACTGGACGCAACTTATCCAAATTCGTGAATACGTGTTTTCATGTAGAAAACACTCTGTACGGTATACACATCTATTGAATTAGTATAGAATATACTGCTCGAGATTCCAAGCCATAACTTGATTTAAATGGCATTCGGGCTTTTAAATATATTGCATATATTCTTTGTCTTCCGTGAATTATGTTTTGTGGCTTAAATTCTCACAATTTATGAGCGGGTTTTCTTATCTCTTCGAACAGGATCTTATTAACCCTACCGAGAATAAATGCATTTTTCATTCCGGATATTTAACACTTTCATAACAGGGCAATAACTTCATACTTAGCGCAGATAAATATTTGCATAAAAGACGTTTATTAAAAGGTGTAACTGGTGCGAATTCCTGGATTTCACACGCACTCGTAGTTATGAAAAGACGGAAGGGAGGAACGAGGCGGTACAAGGGCAGATGAGGTCACAAAAGGTCAATATGAGGTAAACGGAAATAGAGGCAGGTCAGATCAAAGGGTCAGGCGATGTATGGGCCGGCGTAAGGAAACCGAGAAGAGAGAAGAACTTCCTACAAGGGAACAAACCCGTTTTTTGGTTGAAAATGGGCAACTTTTTTGAGAAAGACGACTCTACCATTCTTCGAGCACGGATTATTGGTGAGAATGACACTGACCTCATCAAAGAGAAAGCTATGGCGTAGTTGCCAGGCATCCCAAATGAGGAAGAGGGGAAATTCAAGAAAGAAGTCATGTTCACAATGCCAGAGAGAAAAGACGTCAGACAAACTGAATGCCGAATGAGGATGGAAATAGATAAGAGTCAGGATATATATTTATGTATGTATGTATATATGTATGTATGTATATATATGTATGTATGTATATATTATGTATGTATGTATTATATATATATATATATATATATATATATATATATATATATATATATATATAATATATATATATAATATATGAATGTGTATTTGCATATGTATGTATATATGTATGTGTATATTTACATAGATAAAAATATATATATGCACATGAATATACATATGTGTGTGTATGTATATATATATATATATATATATATATATATATATATATATATATATATATATATATATATATATTTTATATATACACATATATATCTGTGTATGTATATATGTATGTGTATGTATATGTATATGTGTGTGTGTGTGTGTGTGTGTGTGTGTGTGTGTGTGTGTGTGTGTGTGCGTTCGTGTGTTTGCGTGTGAGTGTGTGTGTGTGTGTGTGTGCGTGTGTGTGTGTGCGTTCGTGTGTTTGTGTGTGAGTGTGTGTGTGCGTGTGCGTGTGCGTGTACGTGTGCGTGTGCTTGTGCGTGTGTGTGTGTGTTTATTGTATATATATGAAAACGTGGAAACGCCGTGTGTCTGGCAATAGGGCCGAACTCCGAGTAAGGAATCCGACTCCAACCCGACGCATCAACTGGAGGAAGGCATCGGCGCGGACGAGCAGGCGAGGATCCTACGAAGGAAAGCGCGGGCGGGGGTCGGGGGGGTGGGGGTGGGGGGCGGTCGTCGGAGGGAATTTTCTCCGTCGGAAAGCGAGGAGCGAGACGTTAGCGAAGTAAATCTATGAAAATTTCCACGGAATTTTAAGAAATCTCAAAGCCCAGACCCGGATATACTGAGCTGAAGTAATGATGTTCCATACCCCATTGCCGGTGTG
>NW_020869275.1:67500-70000 GCF_003789085.1 Penaeus vannamei | reverse complement strand
CTTAATCTAAATGAATGTAAAGTGTGCAGCACAACTTTCGTGAATCCCTTAACCGAACCTCCAACGTTATATAATTATAAGTATATAGGATAACTATGTCATCTTAGTTATAAGTATATAAGCTATGTCATCCTAGTTATAAGTATATAGGTTAACTATTTCATCCTAGTTATAAGTATATAGGTTAACTATTTCATCCTAGTTATCAGTATATGGGTTAACTATGTCGTCCTAGTTATAAGTATATAGATTAACTATGTCATCCTGGTCTTAATCAAACTGATAATATTCCTGCACATTACATATTAAGAATATCACAGAATAAAAAGGATCTTATCAGTGCTTCCATAAGTAACCCAGCAGCTCACACCATTGCAATATAGTTAAGCCAGTCCGTTTCTTGCAATTCCTATGGTGGCAAAAAAACCGGATTGGAACTAATGATCTAAATCGAGTCTTGGGAACGACGCTCGAAATTCGTAAAAACTAGTTATTAAAATGTCGATTGCAAATCATGTTATTGGCGGAATATGGCAGGATTTAGTCCCACACGTATGTGATTCAGTCTCATTTCATTTTTGAGAAACCTGGATTGTATTGTTGTCTCTCTCCCTTTCTGTATGTATATGTATATATATATATATATATATATATATATATATATATATATATATATATATATATATATATATATATAAACTATTTACACATATAGATACATATATATATACATATATAAATGTATATATATATATATATATATATATTATAATATATATTATATATATAATTATATATATATATATATATATATATATATTTACATGACACACACACACACACACACACATTGCACACACACTCCAGGGTCATATCATGCCACTCCGGCACAGTAGATTAATAACAATTATAATATTAACTGTATTTAAGTAAATAATAGCATTACTAATTAGTAGTAACCACATTAGTTTATGTTGGCGAGTAGCTGGGTACAAACTGGCCTGCGGGTGGCTCCGTCTGTGCATGCAAGGCTCGAGGTAATGTTTGCTCCCCTAACCCCTTCCCCTCCCCTACTTAATGCATCTCACTTGCCTTCAAACACAGCTTAAGTGTTAAAACTCGATGAATTTAAATATTCATGAGGTATTGTAAGTGTTTTTTCTATATTGAGATCGTTAATATTGAAGACTGGTCTTTTTCTTTTCCTGTATTTCCTAAATTCTTCCTGGTTGCTAACTTCTATCCACAGAATTCATATAAATAGGCTCAAAATTCCTTTACTCGGGATATGACTATAAGAGGTATTCTCTATAGCAGTGCAGCTCTTCCTCTGGATGTTGTGTCAGCTACTATTATCATTAAGAAAGCATTCAGAGTGCGGTGTGATGGATCAAGAAGACGTGAGTAAAGTAGATCTTTTCGAGGAATCTTCATTTCTTGTCCGAATCTGGTGGATAGTTCGCTAGTTTGGGTTATTTGAACTTCTTTTCAAAACTTCAAGAGAAGAAGGAGGTATGCAACGTCCTTGCTTTCAACGACGCGAACCCAAGTGATCCATTCACGAGCCTAATAACCGTTGGCGCTGTTGAACGATGGGTTCGTGGTGAGCTAATCCCAGTGCTTATAGTTGGAAGTTATAAGCCGAGTCCTCACGGGGAACGATTTCAAGCGAACAGCGAGAATGCTTGTCTGTTTGCCGAGAGACATGATTTCCACGTCATAAAAGTGATTGTGATGAAACATTGTTTTATCATGAACCGAATTCATGTTGACAAATGTAGAAAAGGTATGAATGAGAATGGATATCTTCACAATACAAGAGATGTATTTAACCGTTTTCGATTCTATCTTCGTCAGGAATATATGTATTTCTGACAAAAAAAATCGAAAACGGTCAAATACATCTCTTGCTTTGTGAAGATATCCATTCTCATTCATACCTTTCCTAAATTGTTTTATTATGTTCATGTATTCCCTACTGAGGGGTTAGAATAAAGTATTTATTACAGGCTGCTCTCTCCAGTTCATAAAATGCCCAGGCACACGCAGTTAAACGCATTCGACATAAAAAAAAAGAAAAAAAGAAGAAAAATGCGGGTGAAAGAACATCATCAAAAGCGTAATCGACTGCTCTTCAACGAACACACTTCCTCCCAACTTAACGTTCCCGTATTCAAGGGACGAATGGGTTAAGCACAAGAAAGTAACGGCCACTTGCATATCCGTGTTGGATTGTTGTCAGACGAGATCCCTGAGGCTACTCTCTCCAGTTCATAAAATGCCCAGCCACACGCACTTTGATAGCAGGGGGCGCATAAACACACTTCTTTAATCGTTATGTAATTGTACAGGATGACAGCAACAGTAAATGAGCCTTTGTATGTGTAAGACCTATTAGAAGAGAAGTACACTATCATTAAATCACAGCATGCATTTAATGGGATTGGACTACGGTAGTAACTAAATGAGTTGAGTAAGTGAAATATAATGAAATTAACCT
>NW_020869275.1:55000-62500 GCF_003789085.1 Penaeus vannamei | reverse complement strand
AACAACAAAAACAGTAATGATAGCAGTAGTAATATAACAGTAATGATAGTAGTAGTAGTATAATGATAATAATAGTGATAATGATAATAGTTATGATAACAATAATAATAAGATAACATTTTTGAAGAAGATGATAAGATAATGGCGATAAAGATGATAAATGATAATAAAACACTAACTGTAATGAAAATGAAAATACAGACACAGAAAAACACCTTCGGATCATTCACTATTTACCCCTTCATCATACGGAGTGCAATGTACAGAAAAGAGTCATTAGGGAATAACCCCTCGCTCATTTGGCTTTTTAATCTTTCGTTGTGATATATGAGGGTTGATTTCCTGGCTTCTATTGTTATATCTTGTGAATATTGCAGTCACACGTAAATATATATATATATATATATATATATTATATAATATATATATATATATATATATATATATATATATATATATATATATATATATATATATATATATATATATATATATATATATATATGTATGTATGTATGTATGTATGTATATGTATACAGAGAGAGAGAGAGAAGAGAGGAGAGACAGACAGACAGAAAGAAAAAGAGAGAAAGAGGGAGCGAGATAAAGAAATATATATATATATATATATATATATATATATATAACATATATACATATATACATATATATATATATATATATATATATATATATATATATATATATATATATATGAAGAGAGAGAGAGAGAGAGGTGGTTAAAAAAAGGGGGCCGAAGGTGACAGACAGACAGACAGAGAGAGAGAGAGAGAGAGAGAGAGAGAGAGAGAGAGAGAGAGAGAGAGAGAGAGAGAGAGAGAGAGAGAGAGAGAGAGAGAGAGAGAGAGAGAGAGAGAGAGAGAGAGGGGGGGGGGGGAGATAGGTAGTTAAAGTCTTTTTTTTGGGTGGGGGGGATTATTTATATTGTCTTCAGTAACACGTACGTCATTACTTATGACTTTCCTTGCCTTTCAAGCCCTGAGAAATCGACCAAAGAGGTAAGCAACCAACTAAACACGGAAGAAAGACCTAAAAGCAAAAGTTCCCACAACCTACAAGCTCTGACAGTCAACTATGCAGGTGCAATGTTGAAGGAGGTGTCAGCTTAGTAAAATATAACAGTAGACAAAAGTTTTCTGTCCGGAAAACCAATCAGAAACTACGTATTGCTAACGCCTACCGGTAGTGCATCGGACAGCAAGGGATCCGAACGTCTTACAATGTCAAGGCCAGAGAAAAAGGTAAATGAACTGGAAAAGGTGTTTAATTCAAGCAATGACAAATTAATCCCGAGCGTAGGACGGGTAAAAGTCATCAGCTTTCTGCAGCTGTTTTTGAATGTTTTGCTTTTCTCTTTTCATACAGAATAATACGTCGATTTGGTTCACAGTACCACGAAAACAACTGGATGACAGGCTGGTAAACCTTTATCTTGAGTATCTTAAATCTTTCCTTAAGGCTCACTCAACAGCCGTTGAGTGAGTTTTCTGTAACTGCTTTTGATTGTTTTTCTTTTCTCTTTTATTTATTTATTCATCTTTGTCATACAGAATAATACGTCGATTTGGTTCACAGTACCAGGAAAACAACTGGATGACAGGCTGGCAAACCTTTTATCTTGAATATCTTTACACATACACACACACACACACACACACACACACACACACACACATATATATATATATACATACATACATATATATATATATATATATATATATATATATATATATATATATATGTTTGTGTGTGTGTGTGTGTGTGTGTGTGTGTGTGTGGGTGTGTGTGTGTATATATATAAATACATAAATATATCTATATGTGTATATATGTGTGTATATATATATAATATATATATATATATATAATATATATATATATATATATATATATATATATATTATATATATGTATATGTATATACATATATATGTATATGTATATATATATATATATATATATATATATATATATATATATATTATATATATATATATATAAATATAAAAATATATATATATATATATATAATATATATATATATATATATATATATATATATATATATATATATATATATATATATATATATATATATATATATATATATATATATATATATATACATGTATATAATATATGCATATACATATGAATATACTTTGCAAATGAATGAGGTATATTTTTTCTTTCTCTCTTTTTCCTACTGCCCGTGAGTACCTAATGGTCTTCATTTAATAAAGTGTTTATCTAAGAGGCGAAAACATCCAATAAATCGACTCAGTATCTACCCTTAACCCTTTCTTTTTTAATATTTAGACTTTAAAGTTGTACGTGTCTCTCCTACACAAATCACAAAGTATAATAGCAACTTGTCTTCATCCTGCAACAAAAGCTGTGTTGCCTCATCATAAAAATGTTGCGCAACTTCATTCAAGCTGAGGTTCCTTGTTTTCTTCTTTTGGTGTCTCTTTATTCCCCTTATCAGCGCAACACACAAGGGGCTCGCTCGGTTGGTAGGATCGGAAATCACTTACTAATGAGCATTGGTGGGAGAGTAGAGGGTGGAGACTAGACAATGGTCCTGTGCCAATATGTGTGTTTTTGTAACCTTTTTCCTTTCTCATATATGAAGTTTTTTTCTTTTTGAATTTCAAACAAAGGAGAAATGTCAATCTTTGTTTCTATAACAGAGAGAGCATATCGATCAACCAGTGTGAATAACAAAGGCTTGTTGTTCGAAGCGATAAAATCTTGAATTGCCTCCTCGAGTATGCATATCACGGTCTATTCACATTAGCAATATTCTGAGACCAGTCCATTATGCTAAGGATAAGTAGGTGAAGCGTTACGAGGCTAAATGGTGTCCTGTCTAGAAAGTAATCAATGTATTAGGCGATCCGGGATAAATCGTGACTCAGCAAATTTTTAAGTTGAGATATTCAACTGGAAGCATCTTGGAAATGCACTGTGCTCGTTTGTATTGGTTGATAGATATAATCATTTGAAAGTTTATTAACCTACAGCGAATGCATGGTACTTTAAAAAATGCTGTCCTTCGTTAACATGAAGTCCTCAAGTACATTATTTAGAATATACAACTTCCCATTTTCACTTTAACATACTTAAAATCAGCGATCATCTGGTTAGTATTGTTCCAGCTACAAACATTCAAGTTTTCGTTAAGTAACTTCTCTTTCTACTCCTGGACGAGTTCTGGATGACGATAATATCTTGCTTGGATCAAAGGCGTTACTTTCTGTGAACTAAATCGTCGCTTCTTCCGTTAAATTTCGTCGCTCCTCTGCCTGTATTCGTTACTTAAAATATAAGAATAGTTATGAGGAGGATTGTGAGCGCGTATCCAGTTCCGCTGTCTGTTAAAAATCATACTATTGCTATTTTTTACTCTTTCTACATCACCTCATTGCTTTCTCCTTTGTTCTCATTGTTTTTCGTTTTTACTCATCCCATCATTCTTCATAGTTTAATTTCGCACATTTTCTTTCATTATTCCTCTGCCTTTTCCTCTTTCCGTAATGCCTCTTCCATCGCCACCGATCGATGTCTCGCTGGCACCGTGTCCCGCCGGCGTGTGTGTTAGTGGCACTTTTGCACTTATTTCAACCTCGACCTGAAGGGTGTGTAGGCCCTATTCCTAACACTTTCAAGGCATGTCTTATACAATACACTTTATATAACAGATCAATACTGGAGGTATTTGTGCGCAGAATGGCAACCTAATATGTACGATCGATGGCCTCCGGGCTAAGAAAGTGGACAGCATTACGTAATCTTTCGGTGAACAAAAGGTAGAAGAAGCCTATGTCTGAGAACCACGCAAGCTGTCAGATATTTTGAAATATATTGAATATATTCTTGAGCGATACATACAATCATATTAGACATAACATAGACACATGATTATGCAAGAATTATTGTTTCCGGAAAAAATGATGATAGTATGCATCTGTTGCCACAAAATATGATACACACTTGTTAACGGACAAAGAAAAAATACAGAGACAAAACCGCAAAGTAAATTCCCCATTGACGGAGAGAAGCGCACGAGAAATACGTCTGCCCTAAAAGCCTCCGCCTCCCCAATGGTTAAATCACTCTGTCAGTCAAGTGTCACAGGTTCGATATCACAATCGACAGCCTTCCATATTGCTGTGTGAGACGCGCCATGTCTCGCTTTCCTCTGACAGATTTAATTCTTTGTAAGATTTACGCTTGGCAGGAAAGGTATGCGAATTTCCGAATGCAGTGGCGTGCAGCGGGGGTTTAAAAAGAATGGAAAATGAAAGGTGAAAACATGGGAACAGTAGACAGAAGAGACAGACAGTCAGTTAGACAGAAAGACAGAGGGAAGTATGACATAGGCACATCCGGGGTACAAGACTCAATCATACACAAACAGTAATAACGTAAAAGATGATGAATGAGAAGACACACCTGAATGACAAAGGGACATCCGGGGTACAAGACTCAATCATACACAAACAGTAATCAAACATCAGACGCAACACAAAACGATGTTCTTGAACCGAAGAACACGCTCGCATAATTACATTATACGATAAAAATTATGACGTTATATCCTATCAAAGAAAAAAAAAAAAAAAAAAAAAAAAAAAAAAAACAATGAACATTCACCTACAGATAATGATTTGATTTTGATCAACCCTAATGACACAACAGTTAAATGATTTCAAATAATCCTAATAATAATAAAACATGATGCGTGCTTGCGGTGCCACCTTGCACTCATTTTTCTCTCTTAATACTCTGAGATGCTAAGAAGTAGGTAGCTCTCAGAATCTGGAAAACATTATTAGGTTTTAAAAGATAACAGTAGACCATCTAGCCAGTATTTTCCCACAAATATCATTAGGATTATAATAATTTAATATTCAAAAATTATAATGATGATAATTATCATAATAAAACTCATCATCATCGTTAATATAAAATTTAGATTATCCTAATGATTATTATAATTGCACTTGCTATTACTACTGTTATTAATAAAATTACCTTATCCTTGTTATGGTCCCAGTTACTGTTGTTCATGTTCATTTTCAAAACAAGTTAACGTCATATCCTATTTTATTATCCCTTTTTTTAATTCTTTTTCCTTTCGCAGAAGAACGCCATAAGTCGGGAAGAACGAAGCCAAATATAGAAGTGTTCAATCGCCGCGAAACGTCCGTTGAAAATAGAAAATCGGAATCGTTTTTTCACGACGAAAAATCTGAAGTAAAAAGAAGTAAAAACTTTTGACAGCCATTTAACCTGGAGAGTAATATGACAAAACGGGACGCTTTCAGTGCCAATCATGCCATGGCATCAAACACTGAATATTTTCTTGCGCATATATATATATATATATATATATTATATATATATATATATATATATATATATATTATATATATATATATGTATTTCTGTGTTATGTATGTATGTATGTGTGTATGTATGTATGTATGTATGTATCGTATCTATCTATCTATCTATCTATCTATCTATCTATCTATCTATCTATCTATCTATCTATCTCATACACATACGCGCGCGCGTTTGTGTGTGAATGGAAAACAATACGTGTTCATACACGGTAGAAAAAAAATGCACAAACTAGATTTTACGAAAAAATGAAACAACAGTTTCGAAATTCTCTTGGATGCCATCTACAAATGGATTTCGAAACTGTTGTTTCACATATTTCAGGAAATCTAGTTTATCCATTCTGGTCCTATCATAAATATATGTATATGTGTATGTGTGTGCGTGCGTGCGTGTGTGCGTGTGCGTGTGTATGCGTGTGTGTGTGTGTGTGTGTGTATGTGTGTGTGTGTGTGTGTGTGTGTGTGTGTGTGTGTGTGTGTGTGTGTGTGTGTGTGTGTGTGTGTGTGTGTGTGTGTGTGTGTGTGTCTGTGTGAGTGAGTGTGTGTGAGTGTGTGTAGGCATGTATGTATGTATGTGTTTGTGTGTATTGTATATATATATATATATATATATATATATATATATATATATATATATATATATGTATGTATATATCATATACATGAACCCATCATATATGTATGCATCTATGTATAAATATGTATATAAATATACTGAAGGTTGTTCATTGTGAATTATTACTTCCTCTTAACAACACAAATTCTAAAAAGAATATATAGATGTTAGTAGAAGGAAAAGGACGAGGAAAGAAGAAAAACATATATAGATTATTTTAATGCATATCAAATAGTTATCAAACGAAAAATTAATGTTATGATTTCCTCAAAATTTATATTTCAAATAATGACTAAAAGTGCTTTAATCTTAACGAATACGATGTGCAATATGTAATATTACTGATATGAATATTTTTTTTAGTAATTAATCATTAATTTAGTCATTAATCAAATGTTTCTCAGGGGATATTAATTTCCTTCAATGACATAATTCCAAAAATGCTGTTTTCAGGGAACTGTAATTTACAACGGAAAGAAGAAAGAAGCAAAATAACGATTGTCATTATTTCTCAGTTTGATGTAAGCAACTACTTTCAAGAATATATCAAGACAGTGAACAGAAGAAAAGTTACCCTTCGTTCACTTGCTGTTCTGAAGCTGTCTATTGATCGATTTACCCTTCTCCCCTTCTGTTCACCTCCTTAAATATTAAGATATATGTGAAATGGGTGTTTATATTCGCGTCGGGTAAATTGCCGAATACTTAAGCAACAGGTTAAATATTTGGTATACTCCACAGCCCCCCCCCCCACACACACACGGACGGTTGATAGCAGTGAGTTGCCAAGCGGTCCAATAAAATTAATAATGGAGATAAGACCAATCCAATTAGGCGTTCGTAGTGCCGGTATTAGGGTAGTAGCGTCACATTCACTTGCCCTCATGTTTGTATGGCTGATGTTCAGATAGATATATGGACCATATCTATTTAATATGAGGTAGGGCAATGGGGGTATAAACATTGGAGTGGTTCGGACACGTTGCGAGGGGGTGTTTTGTAACGTTAATATTTAATGGAACTATAAATAGCACTACTTATGACACATCAGACCCAAGGCTGGGGACTTTACTATGCCACTGAAGACCATACAAAGCTGCTAGGGTAGGGAATAACCTAGGAATTCGATACTGCAACCTTCGGATTACGTGTATAAAAACTGTCAACTGACCTATCAATTAGCTTGTTTTCATTCAGCATCCTGTTACCTCTTTTGTGTTCTGTGTTAGGTATGCATATTTTGTGGAAGTTCTTAGCGAATTATATGTAATACCATTATTATTACCGATGTTATATAATCCTATTAATATCGTACTCGAACTCTAAAACAGAAGTTATTCTAGCAGCGTTACATAGACGGAAATGGGACTGGCTAAATGAAACCAATATAGGTTCTTCCTTAAATATGATAATTATTACAAAATATAACCATCAAAGCACGTAGGC
>NW_020869275.1:45000-50000 GCF_003789085.1 Penaeus vannamei | reverse complement strand
ATATATATATATATATATACTATATATTATATAATCTATATCTATACTATATCTATATATATATATATATATATATATATATATATATATATATATATATACATAACCACACACACACACCACACACACAGGCACACACACAACACACACACACACACACACACACCCACACACATATATATTATATATGTATGTATATATATATCATATAATATAAATATATATATACTATATATTATATTTATATTTATATATATATTAATTTTCCATATATGTATGTATATTTAATAAAATATATTGTATCATCTCTCTCTCTCTCTCTGTATATATATATATATATAATATATATATATATATATAATATTATTTTTATATATATATTTGTATATACTATTAATGTTATTATACATCTCATATAATTTACAATGTATAATATCTCTTCACTCATACTCTCTCTCATCATCTCTCTCCACTCAAATACATCAATCTCATCAAACACACTATACTGCTCTATGTGTGTCTCTTCCGATATTCAATCTATATAAGGCTGTCTGTGGCACATCTGGGTGGAAGGACCTAAGCCCTGAAGGATATATTATTTCTCAATACGCTTCGGCCTTAGGTGTCCTTCTTCCGTCGGGCTTTGAATCCTGTACCTAGACATTACCATCCCTCTCCCTCCACTGATATCACCTACTTCTTCTACTACTCAGTTCGTCTCTTCTTCTGTCTTCTACTGACTGTCTCGCGGTGAAAGATCGTTCGTCGCTCATCGAGACTCGCGAAATCGTCGTAAACCTCGTGCTCACCTCGGATATATGTCTCATCTTCCATCGATACATGCTCTCTTCTCTCTCTCCTCTCTCTCTCCCTCTCTGTATATATATACTATTATATATATATGTATATATATATATATTATATATATATATATATGAAATTACATATTATATATATATATATTATTATATATTATGTATACTATATTAATACATTATTATGACTGATTATTTAAATACATAGACTATGGAATAACTATACGTATGTATGTATGTATGGCAGTCTAAATTATCTAATCTCTCTCTATATAGTATACCACAGTCATATGATATTATAAATTAATATTTAAACTATATACACTCATGATTATTTATGCCAGTATAACAATTATATAATATATGTATTATATATATATATATGGTAGTATTATGTATGGTTATCGTAGCGTTATTTTATATTATATAGTATATGTAATTTAATATATAGTATATATATACCTAATCTATACATATCATAATAGTATTAGATAGATAGTTAATATATATAGTGCTATGAGAGTATATATAGCCACATCACACACACCACCCACAGCACGTAAAACGACATCACTACTTAGCACTACACAGATTATAGTAAGTTTAGTGTAATATTTGATGTTAATTTATAGTATTATATAGTATATTATGTAATATAGTAATATAACTATATTTAAATATATAGTTATAATATATTATTTAATATAATATAGTATAGACAGTATTTATATATATATAATATGGTATATGACTGAACGATTGCACACATACAATCTTGGGGAGCTAACGCCATCGGGGCGCAGTAACCGCAATAAATCTTTGTTTCCACCTAACGAGGATCCCTCATGTGACGCCGCCAAGGCAGGCGACTCGGCCCATCCCGAGCTTCTCGCGATAGTTTTTTCATGTGATCTTGTCTGTCTGATCTTATTTATTAGGGCCTATTGAAAGAACATGGCAGCAGTTTGGTTCGTCTGACAGGGAATTTACCGGCATCTTCCAAGATTGACTCAGAGAGTTTCATGACCTCTGTTTGCTGTTAAGTGCGATTCTCTCGCCGGAAACTAATCGATACATGGACCTACTATTGTTTGATCACACACACATACACCATGATGTATTATATATGAATATGTGTGTTGGTCGGGGGGGGTGGGGGATAGATTTATAAGAGAGTAAAAAAATTAAAGAAAAATCCTACTGTTGGCTTTGTGCTAATGGTTTTTCCTTTTAAATACTAAGTTGCGTCGAGTGTATTTGCAAAAAAAACTATACAAATCTACAATTATCGTGTGATTTCAGGTATCCTAAAAGTTTACACTGTAACGCCATAATTAAAGTAATTTATTAACACAGTCAAGAGAATGTCATGGGAAGTCTGGGGAGACGATGAGAATGTTCCTTTTGTTTATGTTTTCTTAATTGTCCATAAGTTCGCGAGAAAACGTCAAACTCTCCTGCTACTGAAGGCTCTTTGGATCTCCATGGCATGGAGGGATGCATATTTTTATACCATTGGCGTGTTGTTATTCATGAGAAAGATAATTTGGAATGCACACATACTAAAAAGATAATTGCGTTAATTTGATCGAATAAGCAAGAAATAACATACCTGTTTTAAGTCTAAATCTATCTACAGATATAATTTGTGTATATATATAGTATATATTATATTATTATATTTATATATAGTATACATATATATATTATATTAAGTAATATATATGTGATAGATAGACTACATCATCCATACCATTACATACATATCATACATACATACATACATACATATATATATGTAATAGGATCACAGACACTATCGCACTCTTATGCACACACACACATCACAAACATTTGCACATCAACCACATATAAATGTATATTTAAGGTGTGTGTGTATTGCTATACATTTTCATATATATATATAACAATTATATATAGATTTATATATGACGTATTATTTATTATATATAGCAACATATATATTATATATTATTTATTATTATATTATTTATTATGTTATTTCATAATCTTATTATATTACTAGTATTTATTATTCCATATTATATTTAATATAGTTTTTGTAGTGGTTGCTTAGTTGATGGGTTGTGTATTGTGTTTATGTATATTGTGGTATATATATGTATAGTTATATATTTATATAGTTATCTTTATTATATCACATATTAGTATTATATATATTTCAGCATTTATTATTTTTATTTAGCATTGGATTCGTAGTGTGTTCCTAATATATTCATTTTTGTGATGGGATGTGTATAATTTGTTTATTATTATGTTGTTTTTTTTTATTTAATATTTATATAATATAATTTTATATTATTATTTATTTTTATATATATATAGTTATATATATTCTATTTTATTATATATATTATAATATTATGTTATTATTGTTATGTATGTATTTGATATTGTATGTTTGTATATGATTGATTAGTACTATAATAAGATAGATTGATAGATATATGTATATAGTATAGTTATTAGGATTTTTAGATATGTATAATTTTGTGTTATTTACCTATGATTTTAAGATCTTATATTAATAGTATAATACTATTCATATATATATTATTAGCAGTTTACAATTATGATATAGATGCTTAATTATATAGTACATCAAAATAAGCAAATAGTGTACACACACAAGCACACACAACGTAACATCACACAAAACAATATATTATATGTGTTGTATTTGGTGGTGTGTTGTATGTGTGTGTGGTCTGTGTGTTGTTATGTGTGTGTGTGTGTGTGGTGGTGTGTGTGTGTGTGTGTGATGTGATGTGTGTGTGTGTGTTGTTGTTGTGGTTATTTATATTAATTTATGTGTTTTTTCGTGTGTGTTTATTTTTTTTTTAGGCTGTATTCGTGTGTTGCGGGTTTATTGGATGAATTGTTTTTAAAGGCTGTTTTCGATTGTGTTGGTGTATAGATGGGTGGTGTTTTTGGTTGGGTCTGCATTTTTGTCTTGGGGGCTGGTGTTGTGTGGAGTCGTGTCGGAGCTGCGGTTGTACTGTGGGCTGGGCGTGGATGGGGGTGCGCGTGTCTTCGTCATCAGGTGTTAGGTCATTGAAGTTTCTTGATTTTAGGCCTGCGGAGCCTTTTTTTCCATATTTCAGTGTTTTGTCACGCTCTGTTTGTGGACCAATTGTTGTTGTCGTCGAACTTTTTTGATCTCATCCCAGCCGCCGAGTGCTTACCCCTTTTCGCCTTCTTTTCGTTCGGGCAGCTGTGTGGATTGGCATATTCAGTTCATTTCCTCTTTCTTCGTTGTCTCCTTTTATTTATTTTCATTTTCGTGTATGTTTATGTTCAGTTCTATGGTCTGGGTTCCCCAGTGGCGGTTGTGGCTGCTTCTCGCCTGCTTTTCCGGTGTTATTCCGGTTGCACTCTGGCGCCTCTGCTCTCTCTGCCGTTTTCTTCCTCCCTCCGTCTTCGCTTCTTCCCTTTCTCTGCCCCCTTGCCTCGCCCCCCCCGTAGTGTGCGCGCCCTCTCCGCCCGCTGGCCGCTCGGCGCCAGGGTCCATCACGGTGCGCGTTCACTCCACGCAGCCCCACTGCCGTCGCTCTCTTCTCTCTGTCCCCACCATTGGTTGCGCTGTGCCCGGCCCGCGCCGCCTTGCCACGCCCGCGCGGTCTCTTCTTTTGTCTTCCGTTTTAGCGCTTTTGTTTGGTCTCGTGCTCTTGTGGTCGGTCCTGCCAATATATCTTCTCTCCGTCTCTTATTCTCTCTTCTCCTCTCTCTTCTCTTTTTCTCACTTTCTTTTTTCTCTGTCATTTCTCCTCTTCTCTCTTCATATCCTGTCTTTTCCTCTTCTCTTTCTTCGTGGTTGTAGTCACCCTGTGTATTTGCATCGCTCGTGCTTTGATGGTTTTTTTGTCTCTTCTCATCCTCGGCCGCCCTTGTTTCCTTACGCCTCCCTTCCGTCTGTAGCGCTCACTCCCTTGTTTGCGTGCGTCCGCTATTCCGCATTACTTCCATCGAGAGGTCCACATGCTTACTCTACTTCGCTCGCCCTCCCCACCCATGCTACTCCCGCCCGTCCGGTGCTGGCATGCCCGCTCATTGATCGGTGGGGAAGGTTAGTTGACAGTTTTACTACCGTAATCGAACGTTCCGTTGAACTCCGGTTATCCTACCTAAGCAGCTTTGTAATGC
>NW_020869275.1:37500-40000 GCF_003789085.1 Penaeus vannamei | reverse complement strand
GTGTGACGAGAAGTATTACCATCATTCGTCCCATACAAAAACGTCCTATAAAGAACCGACTTTCTTGCAGACGTATAAGCAGCGATATTCCCTCCTGGAAATATCCATTATATCCTGGTGGACGCAAACCGCTTTTGATCTCTGCAACTGTAAACACAGAAGAACAATTGTCCCTTAACGAGCATGAATGGGCCAGTGAAGCGTCCTTTCAGTCCTCTAGCTTCTAGGTTACCCTTGGGCAAGGTCTAGTACCCATTTGTATTCCGTGCTAGGTTACAGGTCAAATTATAAATAAAGTGAACAATCTTCAAAAAGGTTAAATCACTTAGATCGCATGCTCGATACAATGATAATGTTGCAATTTGATAGGGTCTGACTACAGATATATGCGCAAATACTGAATCGAGAGCATTTCCTTTTTAATAAGTTGTACAGGTATTCATGGTTTGTAAATTTAGATATTGACGATTGATATTTAAATTTGATAAGGTTAGTTGGTGAAGCTCTACAGGGTGATTCCCCTTACGATTATATATCTGGTGAAAAATTCATTCCCCTTCCTCTTGCTCAGCTGACAGTGACGGCTTTTTCTTGCGTGGCTCCGCAGACAACAGAGCCAAGGAGCGCCGCGTGAGAGCCTTTGCGAGGAGCTGCTTTGAGGTGCTGCTCTCCTTCAAGACGCTGCCTGACCCGAGAGACCTCTGCAGCTTCCGTATGAGATGTCGCTAAATATATCTAAGGAGGAAACAGTTTGAAGATTTTTTTTATCCACTTTGATTCTCCTGATAATTGTGTGGGTTTAGTTTTCGAGATTTGCTTATTCTTGGAATTGGTTCAAAGGGTGGAAGTGATGACTGTAATCATATCTATTTTAGGGGCAAGATATGGTCTTGAAGGATCTTTTCGAGATCTGCTTATTCTTGGAATTGGTTTAAAGGGTGGAAGTGATGACTGTCTATTTCAGGAGAAAGACATGGTTTGTTTTTCTTAATTATAGATTCAGAACAAACACCAGATGGCTCATGATTTTTCATGATTCACATATGCTGATTGATCATTTGTATATACACATATATGTGTGTGTGTGTGTGTGTGCGTGTGTGTGTGTGTGTGTGTGTGTGTGTGTGTGTGTGTGTGTGTGTGTGTGTGTGTGTGTGTGTGTGTGTGTGTGTGTGTGTGTGTGTGTGTGTGTGTGTGCGTGTGTCTATTATAAATGCCTGCATAAGGCTGCCCGCAACTCAGCCACGTGGCCCTGTTATTGCAAGTTATATATGTTCATCTTTCTCTCCTCTCAGGCTTCTTTCGCCAGCGGTCAAAGGGTTTGCGAAACTCGCTGAAAGGATGAAAGCGAAAGTTGACTTGCCAAGAACAAACAGAGGATATTATCAAAGAAACTACTACGAGCGTATATTCAAATACAGGGACATACTAAACGCAATGAAACTATTGAATATATACTCGGAAATATATCAAATATATCTTTCGAAAAAGTAAGACTCATTGATGTTTTATCAACCGTTTTTTTTTTTTTTTTTTTTTTTTAATAAACTACATGTAGGTATATATTGAGACGACCGTGTCCTAAAAAACATGTTGTGAGAGGACTTAACAACCGAAAAATCTGTAAGAATACGAACTCAACATAATAAGGCCTTGAGAGACGACGAAATAACAACGACAACGCTTCACTACAGGATCCCGGACCACGTGACCCTCTGTGACTCTGCCTTCCAAGACGTGACGTAAAGTTGGCCCAAGTATAGGGAGAGTCCGGAATTAATTTAGGAAATCTGAAACCGACCTGCCAATGTTGAACCGGACGCATTGTGGAAACGCCTCGTGTCGCTTCCGGAGTGTTTTCTTTGTCAACAGAGCATTTCCACAGACGGTGATGAGGAATTCTTTGTAGTGCCGCTAGAACTGTTGGGGTAAGATTGTATATTATATATATAATAATATATATATTATATTTATATATCTAGTAATATATGCTATATATTTATATATAATATTTTATATATATTGTATAATTATATTGGAATTTACATATTAAGATATATTCTTTAATTACTACAATTATATAGATAGAATATTATAGATATTATTAACATATATATGTATTATAATTGCGTATATTAATCTAATTATTCTATAATATATTAAATTTATTCGTATTATAGTAGTTTTACTTTAGGTAATATAAAGAGCATTTCCACAGTGTGTGATGTGGTGTTGTTTGTGTGTGTGTGAAACTGTTGATGAGTTAATGATGTATATATATATATATAATATATATATATATACATATATTAGTATAGTAATACAATATTATATATAATATATATATAGTATATATTTATTATTATATATATATATGTTTGTGTATTTTATTTTAACATATATGTAGTGTTGTGTGATTATATATATATTAGATATATATTATATTATAATAATAATATATAATATATATATATGTATATATATTATATATATGCTATAT
>NW_020869275.1:30000-35000 GCF_003789085.1 Penaeus vannamei | reverse complement strand
ACTGTGGTTATATTTCAGTTTGCTTAGAGTAATATTTCTAAAGGTAATATTACGATAATCTCTCCTTCGCTATGTGTACTATAAGAAAATAGTTGAAACGTATCCCAACACATTACGGCATTGCATGGAAATGGCGATAAAGAAATATAAATTGTAACCATCTATTCAAAAATTAAATTGCCTTATGTATCACTTTTATCATGAAATTAAACGCCCATAAAATTAGTGTTTATAGAGCATCTATCATAAAAAAAGGTGCAGTCCACTCTTTTTGCGTTTCTGTGCCTCCTTGCTACTTGCTACTACCCGTTACGTACACTTATTAATGGCTGAGGAAATAGAGGAATTATATCAAAGAAAACAATGACATGCTGACCAGATATATATTCTGTAGTAACGAAGAAAGAAAATACAGAAACCACACCAAACATTGTCATATTTACATATTTTTCCAGTTTTTGTTCATCTACTTTTACCATAATGTATATTTCTCTTGCCATGTGTGTGATGACCATTATTATGGCTACATAACAGTGTGTAATGGCTAAATGTAATGAGAGCGCATGTTCATCATATTCATGTTCTTGCTGCTTAACCCATGAAACTAGGCTACATATCCCAGGGTGAATGTTCCCTCAACCCAGTACAGATAAACCCCTTGACCAAAAAAAGGATAATGGTAAATGTAATGGGAATGGTAAATGTGTTTCAGTACCAACATAGGATACATTTACCGAGGAATACTTCCATGACACACATTCATCTATAAATGTCTGTGCTCTCCTGTCCCTTTCCCCTCTTTTAAAGATGCCATGTTACAAGACCTTTATATATGACTTTTCAAACGGGAGAATATGTATTATGAGGAAAGAATAGGTCAGGGGATATAATTGACGGGTTTCCATGGATAAATAAGATCGAATTGGCTCAATTGCATCCTGTCCCTTCCCCCTTTTAAAGATGCCATGTTACAAGACCTTTATATATGACTTTTCAAAGAGAATATGTATTAAAAGGAAAGAATAGGTCAGGGGATATAATTGACGGGTTTCCATGGATACATGATATCGAATTGGCTCAATCACATCCCTTGCTTATTGAAGTATATATTCTCATTCATTTTTTTTATATTGGTGACAATTAACTTAGGTTTGAAGATTATCGTAATGGTTTGTCTGGTTTTAGTAGCACTTGACATTTAATTTATTCATTTTGATTTATAATGATTGATTTATAATGATGGTGATGATGATTCTCTGAGGATGATGGTGATGATCGTAATGATGATGATGATAATGATGATGATGAGGATAATATTGATGACGATGATGATGATAACGATGATGATGGCGATAGCGATGATAATGATAATGATATTGATGATGATGATGATGAAGAGGTTGGGGAGGAATAAGAGGAGGAGGAGGAGGAAGAAATAAAAGAAGAATGGAGGAGGAAGAGGAAGAATGAAGGAAGAGGCGGAGGGGAAGAGAGAAGAAGGAGGGGGAGGAGGAGGAGGAGAAGAAGAAGAAGAAGAAGAAGAAGAAGAAGAAGAAGCAGAAGAAAAAAAGGAATAAGAGGAGGAGAAGGAAGGGGTGGAGGAGTATAAAAAGGAGGATTAGAGAATAGGAGGAGGAGGAAGACGAAACGAAGAAGAAAAGAAAGAGAAATAGAAAAAGAAAGACATGGAAAAATATGTCAATACAATATTCTCGTTTTCTGATTCTGCAACTATCATATATAATGATTCTAAGAATTTTGTATAAGATTATATACTATGAATTCTAAAAAAAAGTTGAAGTTTTGTGTATATTGTACTGATCAGACAATGAAGATGACCAAGCTAAGGAAATATAATTCAGGGTTATTTATCGTGTGTCTTGTGTTATATTCTGAATATTTTTATCTGCTACTGACCATACATACTAAATGCAACCTTAACCTCGCCCACACTATACTGGTAGTCTTTCGCTTCTTTCTGCACAATGCAACTACAGCAGCACATCCGGTCTTATTGTTACACACAAGGAAACTTCTCAGCCAGGCTCTCCACCTGCATTTGCACCGGCGAACCTTCAGGGTCTCTTTCGCCAGTTAATCCTATATATAACAAGCCTCTTGCGTTGTTGACACAGCGGGGGCAAATGGTAATAGTGTAATTTTTTTTTTTTTTTTTTTTTATCTTATCTTATTTCCTCAGGTAATAAGGTTTGGTTTATGTTGTTGACCTGTTAAGAAACCGGAATGACGAGTCTAGATTTTTTCCATTTTCTTTTTTTTTTTTTCTTTTCTTTTATCAATTTTAGGGGAATTCTGGGAAGTACTGGATACAAGGCATTAAAATATCCAGCTGATTACCCAGCTGTGTACGTTTGTTTGTCCATTCTCTCTTCTTTTTCTCGGGTTTTCTTATCTCGTTTATCAACCACGAAGGCCGTAGGTGGGAATCGACAAGATTAATGATCGAGAGAGACTAAAAAGAGAAAGAAAGAATTGTCCCAAAACTCCCGAGGGGGGCGGGGCGTCTGCATTTTCCGACACCCGCACGACGCCCAGTAGATGGAGCGTCCGTCCTCGAGCTCTCATTACGAACGCAGCTTCCGATATCGGGTTCCGTTCGCTCCATATATCATCATAATGCATAGGCCATAAATCCCGGGTACTATCACCGTGGCCGAGGGAGAGCGCAAGGGAGAGAGAGAGAGAGACGTATTATCATGAGTTACGACGAAGTAACCTTTAACAGCCGTTTCAGGAGGTCGTCCTTTACGAGATCGAATTCTGGCGGAGGCGTAACCCAGCTGATACCCCTGTCACCTGCCTTCAAGTGCCTTCAAGTGCCTCCACTTTGCATGGGGATTCGGGTCAAATGTCACTCTTGGGGGGGGGGGGGGATTTAGGCGATGGTTCAAACCTTTCGCGATTCCGGTTGGAAAGAACGCGCTAAATGTCTGGGCTGGAATGGCTATATATCGTAAATTTCGGGTGGGTCTTTGGACTGCTCCCGAGAGAAATTAGTGGTCGTAAGGGGAAGGACATTAATTTTGTATCTGAATTACTGTCATAAGATTTTTTTCTCGTAAGAACTATAGTGGAATTAAGGAGAGATTTATTGAAACATATTAGTATTAAGAGTGATAGTAATATAGGATTATAAGATATATGTAACCGTGGTAAAATATCAATAACATTTTGAGATAACGAATGTCATTAATGCACTGGCGTCAATTTATCACAATTTTGTCCTATAACAATTAAAAACTTTGTCTCATCTCTTAGTAGCATCTTTTCTAAAATCATTATGATAAAATGTAGTCAAAATAATAATAATAATAATAATGATAATAATAAGTAAATAGTATATACTAACTAATAACTAGCGTAAATACAAACAAAGATCTATTGTGTAAGTACTCTTCAAGGAGAGTTCCAAAGGAGAAAAGGGTTGTCCCAAGTCCTCTTCAGGGTTCATCTCAGGGCCAAAAAAGGAAACGGTGCTGGCTTCTAGGGTTACTAAGTGTCACACAATATCTCTGGGAAAGTGTTGCCTGGCGCCCGGGACGCGACAAGAATAGAGGGATAGGGATACATTTCGCAATGTCCTTGATAGCAACTACACGACATTAGACCTTTTTATGACGATAACGGAAATAAGAGTATATAATGTGAATCCAGGAATCTACACAGGAAAGAACAGTAACAAAGGTTTGTTATTATATTGAACTACCATTCTTTGCTTCTCGTTCTTAATATATTATGTAAACTTCTAAGTTAACTTTCTGTCTCACCCAAATTTGGAGACGTTGTGTTTAGTCATGAGTTATGACTGTAAAACGATGTAAAACAAAAAGTTAATTAAAGATGTCTAAAAAGATATAGATAAGAGAGAAAGGAGAGATTTTTAAGAGAGAGAAAGATATGAAAGGTAGATAAGGGACAGAGATTAGAGAGATGGATGCGGGAGAGAGAGATAAAAGAGACAGATAAGAGAAAGATAAGAGGGAAGGATAAAAGAGAGATATGAGAGATGGATAAGAGAGAGAGATACGAGAGATGGATAAGAGAGAGATGGGAGATGGATAAAAGAAGAAGAGAGAGAGAGGAGAGAGAGAGAGAGAGAGAGAGAGAGAGAGAGAGAGAGAGAGAGAGAGAGAGAGAGAGAGAGAGAGAGAGAGAGCGGTAAGAGAAAAATGGATCCCGAAAGAAAATAATACGTTCAGCACAAAGGAGAGAAAAAAATACGGAAGAAAAGTCCCTTTCAAAAGGCCTTCAGACGCGAGCCAAACTCCCTCGTAAGATCATGAACAGTGACAGAAGTTTCCGTGATCTCAACGGGCGGATTTTACCGAACCGATAATGGTGATCAGCGAGGAAGGGACGCGGGGAAATGCGCGGATTGGAGGCGATCCCGAGACCTGGTTTGTGGCGGAGGAAAGCGTCGCGTTTCATGGGGAAGGTCGGCCATGGCTGCTTCTTTCGAGCGAGGTGGGGTTAACGCCAACTTTGCACATACACACACACACACACACACGCACACATATATGTGTGTGTGTGTGTGTGTGTGGTGTGTGTGTGTGTGTGTGTGATTGTGTGTGTGTGTGTGTGTTGTGTGTGTGTGTGTGTGTGTGTGTGTGTTGTGTGTGTGTGTGTGTGTGTGTGTGTGTGTGTGGCATGGCAAAGCACGCACAAGTAGGGTAAAACACGCATAGGTATGGCAGAGCAGGCAAACCAAGTAAGAATACGCACTACAGTCGACGCCAAAAGTTCGCTCGCACAGGATGAGTCAGCAAATATTGGTTAATCACTTCATTTCACTTTTCACTTGTTTCTTTCACAAACAATGACCGAAAATACTAGCCTTAATAGATCAGAATAAAATTTTAGTATTTATATATATTATTTACACGCGTAAATGTAGATCAGATACATTTTACGTCAGTTATGGCGAGGAATCGAACCGTTTCGGATTCACGTGTCGGAGGTGGCAAGCAAACGAACCT
>NW_020869275.1:0-2500 GCF_003789085.1 Penaeus vannamei | reverse complement strand
AAGCTTGTTTTATGTTTTCCACAAATATGCAGTACCTTAGAAAACCAATTAAGTCTTTCCAACTTAACCTATTGGCAAGGTTTCTTATAATTAATAGCCGTACGTTATCTAGCCTTATACTGAATAAAAACTTAAATGATAAATTAATTGTTTTAACTCGATATCCCAAATAGAGGCTTGTGAGGTCCGGGGATCTTGGTTGTAAAGTTATTTCTAATAAACCACACAGATATTTGTTCATGTTACTTATGACTATAGATATCGTGTAATTAGCAATATTATAAATATATGCTGTCAGAAATACACACATATTTTTATTACTATATAAAATGTAATTAGCAATAATATACATAAATGAAGTCAGAAATACACATATACACATTCTTACATACATGCATACACAAACATATGAATATGTAAAACATCTCACAATATTCTGATATGCATCATCATCTGTTCTAGAAAAAGAACAAAAAATTGATTAAATAAAATAATAATAGATAGATAATAATATAAATAAATACAAAAATAAATAAATAAATAAAATAAATAAATAATAAATAAATACATAAATAAATAAATAAATTTGTAAAAAAAAAATAACAATAAAGATAAAGAAAGAAAAAAATAAGTATAACTTCCCGCTCTGCAAGCAGCTCCCTCAACCGAATGCAGTCATATCTCCTAATGCAGATCATTTCGCACGAAGGCAAGACGAGCTTCTTGCCGGCAATTCTAATCTCATGAGATTTGCAGGAACGGCGCAATATCATGACCGGATTCCCGCAGTTAATTAATTGATGCCAGATGGAGCAGAGTGAGTTAGGCGTTATTGCAATTGCTTTTCCGTTCTGTGTCGACTTTCCATTTGCATATGCAGGTCAGGACGTCAGGAAGCAACAGAGCAAATTTGGATTAAATGCCTGACCACAGACAACAGATCTTAAATGGTTTATAACTCTATAAATATATAACTATGTAATATATATAACACAACACAACACACACACACGCACACAACACACACAACACAAACACACACACACACACACACACACACACAACACACACACACACACACAACAAACATATATATATTAGCATCTGCTTCTATCAGCTTTAGTTTAGTTTACTATATACAATTAACCAAGTAGGCCACAGCATTTTTTTTTTCTTGAATACCGGGCCCGCCGACATTTATTTTGAGAGAAAAAAAAATCCAGCTTTTTTTTCTATTCTAACTCCCCGCCGATATTTGTGACGTCCGCGAAAGAATTAACACATAAGAGAAAAAAAAAAAAACATTTGTCTATGATTCATTGTGTATGGTATCGTTTCTCCCGTCCTAAAAACAAAAATGAAAATATTTGGCTGAAATAACTTACTCTCATGTGTCATGTCATGTCTATTGTCTATCGTGAATATTTTTTATTTGATAAAAAAAAATCTGGTTGAAAGAATTCTTTGTCTGTTTCATTCAACTCCTCGAAGACGTAGTAAGACAGAATTGTACTTCCTCCAGGGGGCTGGAACATACATTCCTTTACTTCCTATCTTTGGAAGGGAGGAGGTACACTTGTCTTATTCATTTATTTATTTCATTATTACCAGACTTGCCTGCTATTCAAAAAAAAAAAAAAAAAAAAAGGCTGTGGCCTTTTCATAAAAAAATATTTGTTATTATCATTGTGTTTTATTTATTTAGATCTTTATTTATTCCATTTCCTTATTATGATTATTTATCTGTTCACCCAAAGAACTCAAATTTCAAGAAGATAAGAAACGATTTGATTATTCATTTAGGTTTCTTCCATCCAGTTAACCGAACCCTACTCCAGCCATACCATTTCACTCGTTTTTTGTACATTTTTTCTGCGTATATAGTATATACCCTTCAAAGGACATTTTCTGTGGGCCGTAAAGTACTAAATTCAACTGACAGTACAGCAGAGGCGAGCTAATCTCGTTACAAAAATGGTTGATGGCTACCTTTGTTGACTTTGCATCGTTTTGGGTTCAGCATTGTGAACCCATTCACCTGGCAGGGGAACGAATATATAGATGTATACGTATATATATATATATATATATATATATATATATATATATATATTATATATATATATATATATATATATATATATATAATATATATATGCATATAATATATATATATATATATATATATATATATATATATATATATATATATATATATATATATATATATATATACACACACACATTATAACATATATGTGTGTGTGTCTTTGCGTTTCCGTGTGCTTGTATGTGCGATTGTGTGTGTTTTGTATATATATATATATTCTGTTATTTTTCTGCGTCCTTTGAATCCGTTGTTGGACACAGACCTTCCCAATCCTTTTACCATGTTCTGTTTCCTTCGATAGATATACATATGCAAATAATACATTGCATATATATATATTATATATATATATATATAATATATATTAATATATATATATATATATATATA
>NW_020869274.1:343826-348826 GCF_003789085.1 Penaeus vannamei | reverse complement strand
TAATCAATTTTGTCCTATTTTAAATCACATATAGTCACCAGCATCCGTTCATAACTATAGATCGAAACTTTTCATAGATTTACCTGGCAATGTGATAATATATTTCCCCAGCAGTGTGAGTCTCCTACATATTATTCAAAACGGAATGCTACAGTCGCCTAGCATTTGGCCTCATAATATACTATGATTTTCTCCAATGCATTCTTCCCCAAATGCAGGCGATAAGCAGCATTTGCATGACTCGCGCAACAGCTGTGGTGCTCCTATTACCCGTGTAGAGATGAGGTGTGTTTTTCGCTACTCTGATTACTCTGGGCATGTCTTGAGGATAGTCCCATAGTCTATAGCACAAATACATATGATACAAGGTGGCACCCAAGGCATCGCGCGTGCCAGCATAATAGAAAGCCTTTAGTCAGACAACAACAATACCAACACTACAGTAACAGTGATCACCGCCACATTGTTCCCAAAGGATGTTGATGTATGATAATGTCTTGGAAGTGGGCAGCGTTGATTGAGTGACTACAGATAAACGTCCTTTCTCCATCCACTCCCCTCACCTCAAGTGTTTGCCTGGGAATTGAAGAGCAAGTGAGAGGATTAGAGGCTTAACTTATATCTCCCTCCCCCCCTCTCTCCCTACCCCTTCTCTCAACCCTCTGCCATCACCGCGTCACCGCCACCTCGCCCCACGTAACACCCCTTCATCCGTGCGCCGTAACGACTGGTGCTGTCTCCCCGCCGCCGCCCCCAGCCGTCACCGCGCCGCATCGCCAGCTCTTGTGACAAAGCCAATCACGGCTGTATTTGGCATCGCGATACAAAACGTACGTTGCGGAATCCCTGAGACTCGGCAGCTGAAGAGAAACTGGTTATTATTATGTTTGAGAATGTGAAGATTATAGAGCAATGGGGATTTAGGTATCCGAAAAAACAGGTAGAGGTGTAGAGGTGTTACAGGATGTCTCGGGTGGAACATGCGGTGACGGAACGGATAATCAGATTGCGAACCCATAGGCAAAGAAAAGGTGAAGAGTAACGTGGAAGAAATCTTAAGAAGGGAAGTACCATGACGGAAAAAATGAAGACGAAAAAGACCAACAAAGTTTCAGTGAGTAAAAAAAAAAAAAAAAAAAAGAGAAGAAGGCGATAGAGAAGGAACTTCATCATTCATACGTATGCACACACACGCAAGAGAGAGAGAGGGAGAGAGACAGACAGGGAGGGAGGGAGGGAAGAGAGAGAGAGAGGCGGGGAGGGAGGGAGGGAAAGAAAGAGAGAGAGGGAGGGAGGGAGGGAAAAAGATAGTGAGAAAAAAAGAGAGAAAAGGGGGAGGGAGAGAGATAGATGAAAAGGAGCGAGAGAAAGGATTAGAAATTAATATGAAAATAGAATGGTGTAAGAAATTGAGAACTGAGTCCTCTATGCCATCTCCTATCCAGACGACCAGTTTCCTATGCCAGCTGACAAAACACACCTCATCGAGCACCTCCGGAGAGCCAGAGTTCCTGTCCTATGCGAGATAGAATACGCCTTAAACAAGAGAATCCAGCAGGACCGAGGCCAGAGGGGTCCTTGAGCAGTGACCCCGACTTGATGCCCAGCCTCGAGGGCCAAAGATGACCTGGGCGCTACAGAACAAGTTCCTCAGAGTTGCAACGCCCTGGAGCCACGTCTCTCTGGGGCACCGCCGGCCTCCACCTCGAGATTAGCTATCTTTCCATCTTTATGTCGCTGAGACAAGACACCCAGCACAGAAACACCACGCTGATTAGAATAGAAAAAAGTCATCTTTTCGTCGTTATTGCGCTATTATCTGGCCCTCGCTCTGACAGTAGCGTGGAGCCTTTTATTAAATAAGCAAGGCGACGCGTCTGTTAAACGTTCTGAGGCCTTGTCAACGTCTAACAACGCAAGAATGTATTTCTTTCTGATACTCAGCGCCGCCACTATACTTGCCATTCCTTTAAGATGTTTGATATCTGTTGACTGAGAGATACATACAAATGTAATGAGATTTCGTGGTATAAACTGTGTGGGGTGAAGGTCGTAACAAAGAATTTACATTTAAGATTAGTTTAAATGGCTCTCTCTTTATTTTCGATCTTGCCCTCTCTCTCTTTCGCTCTTTCTATTTCACTCTCTGTATTTCTCTCTCTCTCTATTTCAATCTCTCTCTCTCTCTCACTCTATTCTCTCTCTCTCTTCTCTCTCTCTCTCTCTCTCCTCTCTCTCTCTCTCTCTCTCTCTCTCTCTCTCTCTCTCTCTCTCTCTCTCTCTCTCTCTCTCTCTCTCTCTCTCTCTCTTCTCTCTCTCTCTCTCTCTCTCTATTTAAAGTCCTTGCCATTTCTAGTATTTACTATTATCCTTATCCTTATCATTAAGTTGTAATAATTCATATCAATCACATCCATATCGTTAACATTCGTAAATATAGTTTTTACATAACTCCTAATTATCAATATAATTTTCGTTGTAATTGCCATTTATATAATCATCGTTCAGTTATTCTTATTCTAGCTGTTATCTTATGAGATACACCTCAAGCTGAAAAAAATCCGAAAAATATTTGATAGTCTACCTGTAATGTTTAAGCCATTTGCTATATCTTTTTCACGGAAAGGCAACTCTAGAAATCATCTTAAATAGAAATGCTTCTCCGGTCTTAAAATGCAAAATGTAAACTGATAAAGACTTGTTTTCCTGTCAAACAAAAATAGAAACGTATACCCATTAATATTTCATCTTTATCCACAGATCAATAGGAATGAGTGAGTGGGTACTTTGTGTACTTTTCGGGGCGTGGGGGGGGGGGGGTTAAATCATTTTTGTCTTCCTCATATACTGTTTTTTGTCATTTTACTGATGTATGCCTTCTTGATGCCTTATTTGGAATATGTTTGGTGGAACTATTTTACTTATTTCCTGTAATTCATGATTTATTGAGGAGAGAGAGAGAGAAGAGAGAGAGAGAGAAGAGAGAGAGAGAGAGAGAGAGAGAGAGAGAGAGAGAGAGAGAGAGAGAGAGAGAGAGAGAGAGAGAGAGATCATCTGTGTCCCCGCATGTTCTTTTTCTTTCTTTCCTTCTTTCTTTAACATATCTTTACTTTATTCCGCCTCTGGTAAGTTCTAATTTGTATGAGCGTGTTCTTCTTTTGTAATGTAAATAGTATCTGTCTAAACACGTATGCATATCGATATAGATAAATAGATGGATATGTGTGTGGTGCTGTGTGTGTGTGTGTGTGTGTGTGTGTGTGTGTGTGTGTGTGTGTGTTGTGTGTGGTTGTGTTGTGTGTGTGTGGTTGTTTGCGTCTGCACAGCACACGTGAAAGTACCCGGTCGTCTGGCGTTAGTACTTCCCCGAACAGCATCAACTTCAACTTGAGACACACTTTTCCAAATACTTTCCTGCTTACATCCAAGTCCTCCTCAGCTGTACACTTAAGATGGTCCTCACTACAAAGCTCCTGGATGCGGCAGTGGAGCCATTTAAAAATCTCTCTGTTTACTTTTGTAAAATACACCAAAGCCAGGAGCTCCTCGGGGCCGTCACGTCTTCGGCGCACTCTTTTCCATCGCTTTCACGCGCGTTTCAAATTCGTTCGCACTTTGGAAACTCGAATACGTTCCAGTGCCCCGTCGTGGCCCCGCCGATCTGGACCCGCTGTGCAAGCGTCCCAGACTCTGCTTACCCCTCATGGCACCTCGACTGCTATCCTTTTTTTATTCGACAGCTGCGGCCCCGATGGAAGCCGGGAGAAGTGGGAGTGCGTTTGCAGCCATTGTTTTGAGGCCGCGTCAGTCTACCGGCTTAAACTAATGGATATCGATACGACACAACTCGGCTTGCTGGTTCTACATTAAAGTTTTATCGAACGCTGGACCAGCTTTAGTGGCTGGAATCCCACCCATTCTACCGGCTGCCGAGGGGAGCCATTAAATGATTTCTCGATGAGTGTATCTTCTCCCCTTTTCTTTCTTCTCTTCTTACCTTCTCGTTTGATTTGGAATGCCTGGAAATGGGAATTTTCGATGACTGACAGCGGGGAGATTCACTTCAGTACCCAAAGGTATTTCGAATGGATGGATGTGGTGAAATGTTTACCTTCTTTCTGATGTATCACCTTCTCCTCAAATCTGACCTTCAAATCGTAAAAAATGCCTTTGAGAGTATATAGCGCCAGGCATTACCATCTTCTTAAACCAGAGGAGTCTTCAAATGCTAATTTTCCGACCATTCCTTGGCTTTTAAAACAGCCCTATATCTTGAGGACTTTTCATACATCCTGAGGACTTCTCATACACCCTGAGGACTTCTCATACATCCTGAAGACTTCACATACATCCTGAGGACTTCTCATACATCCTGAGGACTTCTCATACCCCGGAAGACGCCCTCGACCGCCTCTCGCTCCTCTCCGCAGACATCAATGACTACCGTTTGCTGTTTGCTGTCCACTGATGTCGGAGGAGCTTGTTTAACCAGTGCTGAGGAAGGAAAACTGCCATCTGGAATTGCCTGTCAAGGCGGCCGAGACGACGAACTTTTCCCTCACAAAAATCCGACGGCTTTCTAAAATCTCTCTCTCTCTCTCTTTCTTTCTTTCTTTCTTTCTTTCTTTCTTTCTTTCTTTCTTTCTTTCTTTCTTTCTTTCTTTCTCTCTCTCTCTCTCTCTCTCTCTCTCTCTCTCTCTCTCTCTCTCTCTCTCTCTCTCTCTTCTTTCTTTCTTTATCTCTCACTCTCTCTCATACTCTCTCTCTCTCTTGTCTCTGCTCTCTCTCTCTTCTCTCTCTCTCTCTCTCTCTCTCTCTCTCTCTCTCTCTCTCTCTCTCTCTCTCTTCTCTCTCTCTCTCTCTCTCTCTCTCTCCTCTCTCTCTCTTCTCCTCTCTCTCTCTCTCTCTCTCTCTCTCTCACACACACACACACACACACACACACACACACACACACACACACACACACAACACACTTCCTCACCTTCTCTCTCTCTCTC
>NW_020869274.1:331326-333826 GCF_003789085.1 Penaeus vannamei | reverse complement strand
AACGTGATGTAGGGGGTAACTTAAATGTATTGTTAGTAATATCCTAATACAAAGTACAAAACTAACTAGGAACTGTATAATGGATTCATATACATAACACTTCCATAAAGGAAATAAATACTGGTCATAAGAGGACATAATGGGGAGCATTGATATAAAGAAATCATTTAAATTTGCCAAAGTCATAGTGATCAGCCAAAGACATAGGTAACTGTCTTCGGGTTGTTGTCTGAGGAAGTTCCCTTGGCTGAGTACCTGAATCACGAGGTTGAGGATCTTGACCATGTGCCTCATTATTTTAATATCATACATGCGTCATCATTCTGAGAATCATCAGGTCTGGACATAGTCTGGGGTTAATATACATTATTAGGGATGTTTGACAGACCATTTCATCAACCTCTGTTAAATCTTTGGAGTCCCCGGAAGTGTCCAGATAAGATGGTCTTCGCTGATTATGTGTCTTCAGATTTTTACCATCCACTCTGACAGTATAGTGTAACTTTCCCAACCTATCTACAACATATCCTTTAGTCCATTTGGTTTCTGAGGAGGTATATATTCTCACCATTACACTATCTACCTCATTGAACTCTAAAATCATTTTAATCATGTGCCTTCGTCCATCCTGTCTTTTATCCTCAAAAAAATCGAGTCTCATAAAGTCTACATCTGATCCTCCTTCCCATCAATAAATATGAGGGTGAATATCCCGTTGATGCATGCGGTGTATTCCTATATACAGGTAGAAATCTATCAATACATTTACCAACGGTGGACCTGGTGGTTTGTCTACAATTTATACTACTCTTGAAAGTCTGAACAAAACGATCAGCCTAACCATCTGTGATGGTATGTTACACTAAAGATATTGTTATTATTTGATATTGTTAGCTTTATAAAAAGACAGCTTTACAAAAGAATCACTGGAGGTAAACTGACTTCCATTGTCAGAAACAATCTGCTTTGGAATGCCATGCGTTACAAATATCCTCATTAAAGCTTTTATTGTAGTTGCTGAATTGGTAGAATGCATCAGTACTACCTCAGGCCATCTACATCAGGCATCTACAGATGGTTTAAACTCAGCCAGTGACAATAGAGTATCCTTACCAAATATCAGATCTTGCAATACCTTTGAAAGCATTGGATCTGTTGTGTTGTAATGACAATTGATGAGTATCTACCAGCATAACATAAGTTACTTCCTGAGCATTCGATGCCCTATCCACTGGCAAACAAGACAATGCATCTGTATTCCCCATGTCTGTGGTAGACCTATATTCCAGGACGCAGTTGTATGCAGCAAGTAAAACTGCCCATCTTTGTAACTTAGCAGCCACTAACTTTGGTAATCTACATTTGGGACATAATACTCAATAATGGCTTACGATCAGTAACTAGTGTGAATTGTTTCTTGGCATAAAGATACATGTGGAACTGTTTTACTCCATACACTAAAGCTAGAGCTTCTTTATCTGAGAATAATTCCTCTCAGATTTCCTTAGCAGCCTAGAAGCATAAGCGATTGGTTCATCAGAACCTTCCATGACATGAGCTAGCACAGCACCTAAACCTACATCTGATGCATCGCATACTAATTTAACAGGTACCTCATTTTATAGTGTGTCAAAAATGAACTAGAAGTAATTTCCTGCTTAATTCTACCAAAAGATTTTGACGGTCCTCTGTCAAATACCAATTGACATCCTTAGCTGTCAATCTGTACAACGGGCGTGAAATAGTGGCCAAATCTTTTACAAATTAACCATAGATTGTTACAATACCCATGAATGATTGTAAGTTTTTGTGACTTGGGACTTGAGCTGCCTTTGCTGCTCTTACCTTGCCGTTCGTCTTATGGGTTCCATCTTTATCTAGTCTAAACCCTAGGTACTCTAGTGAAGAAGCCTGGGAGAGACATTTATCTTTTTTTTAATCTTTATTCCATTTGTCTTTATCCGGTTTAGTACTGCAATTAGCCTATCCTAGTGTTCATTTTCATGCCAGCTAGATGTTATACCATATGGCAGTTCTTTGGCTTATACAGTCGTAATAGAGTATTTACTACCCATTACTCTTGTGATTCCTCACCCATTTCTAGTTGCTGAAATACAGTCTTCAAATCAATCTTAGAAAAATACACTGCTAACATATCTAAAGATTGGGCAAAGGATGCTGAGCTACATGCGGGTTTGGATTTACAGTAACTGTAATAACCGCATAATCTAACACCCCCACCTTTCTTGGCTCTTGGTACCAATGGTGTGCATCACTCTGAGTATGTTAACTTTTCCCATAACACCTCTGCTTTTTGCTTCCCGATCTGTTCCACTGCTGCTCTCAGAGAATAGTGAATATGACTAGGAGCAAAGAATTAGGGTTTTGCATCAGGTTTTAATATCAGTGTAGCCTTAGCATTTTTCACTGTACCAATCTCTTCAGTGAATATGCTATCAAACTGGCTCAAAACCTCCTGGAAATAGCTTTTCCCAATTTA
>NW_020869274.1:313826-321326 GCF_003789085.1 Penaeus vannamei | reverse complement strand
GTTTAAGTCTCCAACTATTAGGAAAGGTAGTTGGAGTTGGGAAAGCAAGGTCTCAAATTCTAAAGTCAGTAGGGAGGGGAGGAGACAAGTAGACTGAAATGACTGATCCAGCAGCCGAGGAAAATGTGGATGACTGTGCACGGTATAGTGCTTTGTAAAGGAGGTATGATATATGGTGTTTTATGATGAACAAGTATGGAGGCAAATATACAATGAGAGAGTGACACAAAATGGGAGTTGGGAATTGGTATTGGAGGATGTGTGAGGAAGGTTTCTTGGAGGCAGACAATAGATGCATTGTAAGAGAAGAGATGGCGGAGGTCAGGTCTGCGTGGGCGAATGCCTCTAATGTTCTACTGCAGCAGAGCCATTGTGGATCATTCAACACGTATTATGGGTAGAAATGGAGGTCTGAGAAGTAAGAGGAGTCTGGGGACTGAGATATGAGATCAGAGAATGGAGGCGACAGTGTAGTATCGAGAATTATCGTGGGAGGAGGGATCAGGGGAAGGAGGTGAAAGTATTGTATCTGGAGGTTCATTAAGAAAGGCGAGATCTGGGGAAGGACATTGTGATAGAAGGGTTTTACGCGGGTATCCAGGAGTAATAGGTAAAGGTTTTTGGTATGGTTGAGGGTGGAGGAGTGCATAGGATGTGTAAGGAGGAAGAGGGGTAGGGGGATGTGAGGAGGGGGAGGGTGGAATTCGGCGGTCACTTTGAAAACAGCCGGAATCTGGGTAGAGATTTCGATGGGTGGCTGAGAGGAAGGAACTTTCTCTTGTCATACATAGAAAAGTTTCTAGTCCTCAGGGGAGGTGAAGAAGAGATCGGTATCTGAGGGAGTAGGTGTGAGATGGGATCTGGTAGGATATGGGGTGGGGCGTTTGGGTTCTCTGATGTGATAGGTAAGACGGAAGTAGGGAGAGACATGGATAGTTGTGGATATTGGAGTGTCTGGATTTAGGATACAAAAAAGGGTTTGAGATAGGGGAATTAGAGGTCGGAAGTTGAGGCGCAGGGGAAAGTGGTGCTGTAGATGTAGAGACCATCTGGGTAGAGTGGATGGGAGTGGATTGATACAAGGTATTGTAGAAAGTAGTGATTGAAAATTCTCAGCATCGTGCTTCTTGTCTGGCCTCTCAGAGTGAAGCCTTGTTTGAATCTGAGAACTACTTCACTCAAATTCGTAGGCAGTGCAGCCTCTATAAAATACATTATAGGTCATTTGAGATGACCTTTACGAAGTTATCTCCTTTTTGGCTGTTGCTTGGAGAGAAATCTACTTATTTCTGGTAAGATATGGTCCTTTCTTGCTGGTCCTCTTGTTTTAGGTGCATATAATGATTATTATTCTTGTATTTTTCATTCTGACTTTGGAACTGCAAAACCGGTTTTGCAATGTTGTTTAAATCACTAGCAACTTCATGTATTCATCTTATTGCTTAAGTTCATATTAAAAATACAAGGTAAATCAAAGAATTGCTACAGCAGCTATCATTTATTTCTGTTTACCAGTTGGGTCCATCAGCTGCGCCTCCCCAGTCATCACCAGTTCCAGTAACTGGTGCAGCAGCCCAATCATCACCCTGAAAATAATAGAGATTAGCCGACTGCAATAAACAGTAGATTGTTATTTCGCAAGAAAAAAAATAAAAGATATTTCCTGTAAAGCACACACAAAGAAAAGATGTTTAACCTTTTATATAAACACTTACAGTCTGACCCCAGTCATCAACAGTAGCTGCTGGTGCAACAGCAGCAGCAGTAGCAGCAGCAGCCACAGGGGCAGCAGTCCCGGTAGCGGCAGGAGCCACAGGGGCAGCAGTCCCAGCACCGGCAGCAGCAGCTACGGCATCGGGATCATTCACATCAGCGCCCCAGTTCTCGGCAGCAGGGGTCTCTACCTTGGCAGCCTCAGCCTCAGCCTTGGCAGCCTCGGCCTTGGCAGCTTCCTCCTTCTCTTGCTCTTCAGCATCCCTGTAAAGAAATTCAAAACTTTATTATAACAAATCTTACATTAACTTTCAGAAATAAGGTAAATTAGTAATGACTTTTCACTCCTTTCATATACCCCCCTCCCCCCTACTGCCTTTTATCAACCAGTGGAGAGGTACATCTACCTACACTTCAGATATTACCCTAAGACCCTAATAATCAGGTAGTAATGTTAGGCCACACAGCATTTCTACCATAATTGTGTGTTATGTGCTGTGAGACACACCCTATTGGAAAATAAAAATGGTCTTAGGCAAGAATTTGATACACAGACACCGAGAATACCATGAATTACAAAGAACTGCAGATGGAATTTTATGTGCAAGCCTCCAGAAACAAGTGAGGAAAATTGCTTTTAAATCTTCAATACAAAACCATGCTCACTATAATAAAGAAAACCATACAAGTAAACTTCTCATACAATTCCAGCAAAATACAATTCCTCGTAACAATTTACTACATGGCCACACATTGAAACCTGCAGATGCTCATGCCAATGAACCAGGTTCTCAAACTGGAATGGTTAAGCTATTGAGGTTCTCACTGGGCAGTACTGATAATTTGCAAAAGTTACATGGGGGAAAAAGGCAAGGAACTGGTAACAACTTCATAGAGCTAGATGAGCAAAGCAAAACAATCATTGGAGCAACAATACTGGGGGACTTTAAGCACAAACCTGATGACATTTGAAGTAGGGGGTCTTTTGAAATCCCTAACCTTATGAAATGAATTTACAAAATAGGGGCCACAGACAATATTCTACATTGCCAAAACTACCATGCTATCTTCACTTGTAACTAGCTTAAAGAAACTCACCTGTAGAAGAACAGATCAGGCATGACGTCTGTCTCCCATGGCAGGTTGCGGGAGATGGTTCCACGAAGACGAAGAACTTCACGGGCCAACATCCACCACATCAGACCAATGGAGTGGGGGCTCTGGAAAAAGAAACAAGTTGCATGAAGTTTCCACTTAAGTCTGTTCTCATAAATGTACATCACATTTCAACCCATTGGCAGAAGGTTTAATGTTGTCTCATCAGAAAGAATAGTCATCAAAGATGCCAGGTGACTATCTCAAAGTTTGTACCAAATGCCTTGCACACCTTATCACCCAGCATGTAGCAGTATGCACTACTATACACTTCTATATTTATGTTAAAGTTTACACATCATTGCAATAGTATTTAATGGGGACTTCTGAGAAGACAATTTGGGGAAGGGGGGATGGGGGGGGGGGGGAGTGGTTTCTTCAAAACGTTTACCATAGAACTCTTAGGTGATCTCATAGCAAATATTTCTGAAAATGTATTCGTTTTTCAGTTACTGGGGGATGGGGGAATATGGGCAACTGAATTTATATAAATTACATTTTCCTCCTTAGAATAATACACAATACAAGGCTTGTTCCATTTTCTTAGCTCAAAAACTGCAGCCTGAGCTAGGCCAGGGAGAATAAGAAAACTATAGAACAATTCTAAGCAGTGCTCAAATATAATGTACTGTTTCTTTCAGAATAACATAGCAGTAGAAAAAAAAAAAAAAAAAAAAAAAAAAAAAAAAAATCAAACAAGCAGTAAGGCCTCTAACAAAGACTCATACTTCAGAATATTCAAGAATGTAATTTCCCAAAATATGAATTACAAGTGGAACTGAAGTAGATAACTTACCCTGTTGTTGCAAGGAATGGCAATGTCAACATAGCGAAGTGGGGAGTCAGTATTGCAGAAAGCAATAACAGGAATGCTGACATAGGAAGCCTCAGTAATTGGCTGCCTGTCTGAGATGGGATCAGTCACCACAAGGAGACGAGGCTCACGGAAAGCAGCCTGAAATATTCAAGAGCATCAATATAAACTCTAAAGCAGACATCGGCTTTTGGTACCGAACAGAGACGCACATTCCAGTTACTCTAAATCCCAATGTTGCATTTTATTACATTTCTTTTGCTCTGTAAGATGGCAGTGTCCATTTCCCCCTATCTCTGTGCATCGCTCTCAGCAACTTATACTCCGACATCTTTCATTAGATAAATATCATGCAGTCATATTTCCCATCTTGTCTTATTCTGCATCTTTTCCCAAATCACCTGAATCTGATTGGTGAAGGCTCCTGGGGTGAAGCGGCCTGCAATGGGGGTTGCACCAGTATAACGGGCAAACTTCAGCACAGCACGCTGGCCCATGGGGCGGGAAGAGATGGTGTACACATCTGCTGGGTTCTCAATGGCTGCAATGGCGCGGGCAGCCAGCAAGATCTTCTCGTATGTCTTGCGCAGATGAATGATGTGCACACCTATGAATTGAAAGAAAACCTATGTAAATAACAATAAACCAGCAGTGCCAAGATAATAGGCCTGTTGTGTGTTTCTACTGACAAATTTTCATTTTAGATTGTATGACCTTGTTCTTTATACATCTCTATTATAATTTTTTTTTTTTTTTTTTTAATACTCACCATCTTGGCGGCGCTTGAAAACATACTGTTCCATTTGGAAGTTCATGTTGCTGGATCCGAGATGAGTGGACGCGGCCAGGAACCGCGTCACATCATTCTCTTCCAAAGCCATAACACTTAATCCTCCCGACATGATCTGGAAGGGAAATAATAAAACAAATGTAAGAAAAATATTCACAGATGAAACCTCAAATTTATTACCATGGAGAAAAATCGGTACTAAGCATAAAAATTTATGATAGAGTTCACCTCCAAAATTTTCACACAAATTCACTGCTTGCCATTCATTAACAAAGATTCCATGGTATGGGCATAAATTGAAATAAACTGGAAAAAGGAGGAAGCAAGCAAAACCAACTTTTGCTCAAAATATTTCTGGGTTTTCCCATTCCTATGGAAGAGGGCCTTCCAATGCGACTTCAATTTCACTTGTATCCTCTTATTATCCCAATAACCTTCCTGCTCTCACAACAACCATATCCCAATGCTATTTCCAATAGATAATGCAAGCATTTATTTTGCTTAGGCTTAAACTCCATCTAAGCAAAATTTGCATTAACTATCGCAAAGGACCTTGACCCTGCCACACCGAGTAAAAAATATTGCAAAGTCCCTGCGCGTGGAACACACACAAGTCGGAAATTGGCTCACGAGTACAAGTCCAAGTGCAGCTTTTAAAGCAACTTCCCTCAGACTGCGCATGTACTACCATTAACATCATGCTAATTACAAACAGCTTCAAATTATTACAATTCATCTGATAGTGCTTTTTAAATTTTATTTGTACTAATCACTTTATTTATTCCCATATACACAATATGCCCTTAAACATTCATTTACATTGCATTATTAGCTACATAACGTATATTTTGTTTTTTCATAACCAAAACTATTTCTATTAATAACCTCTTAACGGTCCGACTGTCCGACCCAGCTTTTAAGGGTTCAAGACCCGGGTCATTCTTCCTTCGCTGGTCGATAGATATGAATCGTAGTTTTTGTAGCTTGTGCGAATTCGGTTATGGGGATTTTTCACAAATATAGTGATAACATAAGACTTTTCAAAATGTGCCAAGAGCACAGTTTAATATTGAAAAACTTAAAGTGTGAAAAGTGCAATGGTGAATATTTTACAAGAGTCAGCTAGCTGAATAAAAGGTTTCAGGGCTTACTTTCTAACGATTATCTTTATGACTGTGCGTTTATGCCGGATTCGCTCGCTCGTTTGTTTCCGCAACACGGTATCAAATCCTCTTTACTTTGTGAAATGCGATTCTTGGCTCGGGTTTTTCATTTTTACACTTTCTTTACCTTTTTAAAATCTCTACTATGCGCAAAATCGACTATACCCCTCTCCCCCAACTCCCAATTCCCCACGGGATCCCCCAAGATTGTTGACTGGAGTTGGGGACAGCCTCCGATGGGTACGGTTATGTTGGAAAGAATTACCAAAATTTGTAAAATTGAACGATCCATTTAAGACTACGATTCTATACTCAAGCCCCAATTGTTTCAATTTCAATGCAAAATACTATGAAAATTGGTTATTCTTTACAGTACGGACACATTCAACAGAGACTACGTCCCAAACTCCATGTTACAGAATATATTCATCAGTCAAGGTTCCCGTGGCTGGGCAAGCCCTTTGGGCACTGCCCAAGGAGAGGGTTGACTCCCTAGGAAACAATGTCTTCACCTCATTTGTATGCATGGCAAGATAGAATCAAAGCCTAACCTTTCTACTAGTTCCCTATACAGGGGGACAAGCCCCACTGTACCCCCAATTTATTAGCACTTCATATTAACCAACAGAAAACAAACATTAAGAACTCTGGCTGTGCAAGGGTGTTGTGGACAGTGAGTGGTGATATGCAGACATATTCCTCATTTACTGGTAAATATGGGGTGGCTGCAGCTTAACCCATTGGTGCCGGGTGTCACGTACGTACATGCCATGGCTGTTGTGGACCAAACGCCAGGGGCATGCCCATTCCCGCGCTACTGGCTCGTCGGAAGGAGGCTGTTTTTCTCCACTAGTAGCGGCTTCATTTATATGGTAAAGATTTTAGGCAATGGCACCTAGTGAAGGTAAGCCTTCAAAATTTTAATATTTTTATGAATTATAGCAAAATAAAAGCTTTTAGGTGCTATATGTCGCTCGCAAACTACCGATCGAGCAGGGCACAAACAGGGGAAACTGCCAGTGCGCGCCAACAAGCCGGTGCATACGTAAACTTGACAAAATTTTTACCCGTCCCTGATGGGTTAAACTGTTATTTCTTATTCTATTTCTTACACTCAATAAGATGGCCTTGTTTATTTCCCTCCTATTTCTGTGCGTCACTCTCGATAACCTAAACCAATTTTGATTAATGGGTTAATCTTTATGGCATGGATTCAATAAGGTAGCCCTAATTTACCATAATATTCTTGAAGGAGAAAAATGGTTAAGGTTACCAAAAGCAACAGAAGGAAATGGACGTTCATCTCAGAGCACAAGAAATGAGTCAAATAAAGGTACTGCTGCTTTAATCTCATTTACCACGAAATTACAAAAACATTAGCTGCATATTATAGTTCAGGGAGTCAAGAACACCCTCAAAAATCCAAGAGTTCATGCTGTCCATTTTCCACAGGTTGGCATGCAGTGCTAATAAAGGGAGGTATAGGGGGAGGGGGGTCTAGGGAATACATACAAGGTAAGTCCGGGCCAGTCCCACGTGCCGATTTTCTAACCACCCAGAAACTTTTATCATTGGCTTCAAAATATTTTGGCATTAGTGGGTTAGGCCAAAGGTATTTCTTTGCAGTATGAATGCACTCGCCAGAGACCAAGTCCAATTGCACAGCAAAAAATATAATTATAGTTGCCCTGACTGTGCATGCCCTTCAGGTACTGCCTGAAGGGAGGGTTGATAGGGAGCTCTGACCCCCAGAACCCCCCCATGAAACATTGTCTTCAAGTATGCTGGGCAAAATAGAGCTGAAACTCGGGAGTGGACTTCAACTGAGAGTGGCGCTTTCCACAAGCTTTTTCCTTTATTGGTAA
>NW_020869274.1:286326-293826 GCF_003789085.1 Penaeus vannamei | reverse complement strand
TATCAACCTCCATGCTTATGTTGACATTTACTTATTTTTTATGTTATTTTATTGTATTGTTCTACCTTTTCTTCTTCTTTTTCTTTCATATTCTCAAATTTCAATTGATTTTTATTTTTTTCAATTTTCATTGTTATTATTATTACTGTTATTATTATTGATATTATCATTTGATTCTTGTGGAGGGGCTGGAGATTGACATGGTTAAGAATAATCTCTGAAAAAGTTTTTTACAGTTTGCATGTATTTTCTACATGTTGACATTTTTTGCGTTTGGATTGAGTATTTATGGTGTTGGCTGATGTAAATGTGATATTGTGAAGTCTGTGAAGGATTGATATTTTTATTGTCATTGGTATAATTTAAAAGAATATGTTTCTATATATTTCTTTTATTTCTCTCTTCCTAATGTTATTGTTGTTGTTATTACTATCATCATCATCATATTTGATATAGTGATAATATTGTAAAGTATGTTATTGAGGGAAGTATTTTAAGTTATGCCTTTTTTCAGTTATCTACAACTTTGAACATGAAAACCTTCAGCAGGCGTTGAGACTCGATGTGGGAGATACTGTGCAGATATTAGAAGAATGCGCTGGTAAGTTTAGTTTGACTTTTATTTTTTATTTTATTATTATTTTTTTTTAGTATTGTTATGCAGACTTCGGCAGGGAACTTTTGTCAGTAATGTGTGATTGTTCAAAAGTAGATGTATGTGAGCTATAAAAAGAATTTTGATGAGCTAGATCTAAAGCTAAATTGATGATGTCATATATTACTTTTGAATTTTCAGTAATGACAACTAAAATTGCTATAAAATGGCTATTTTACTTGTGGCCTCATTTCTTTGGAAAGTCAGTCAATATCTATCATAAGTAAACTAACTACATTAGATGTGTTTATAGATATTTTTTGTTTGCATTTTTTGAGTAATTATTTATTTTTTCTAAATACCATCATGCCTGTTATTATGCATGGAACAGAAACCAAAATTGAAAGAAATGATAGTACTATTTATTACTACATGGATAGATGGGTTAGGTGAGATTAAATACATCTTTTCATAGAAAAAAAATGTCCAGACAATAACTAAATTTTCAGTACTTGAAGGCACTAGTTATAATTGTACTATAATTTGTTGACATTTTCCACCAAGTAGAATACGATATTGGAATATTTACTCCTTGCAGTGCACTAACCTCTATTAAAACAAAATATATTTAACAAGATTTTTTTTCTAAATAATCAGTTATTTTTTTATGAAGCATAATTCTTATATTCAGCTGTTACCCAACCCATCAGGCCATGGATCTATAGCAGATAACCCTAGGACTAAATTAGATAGATTTGTATTGGGAGAAACTCGGAAAATATGAAGATATTGTATCCATTCATTCATTTCAAAGGAAAACTTTTGATGCTGGTAATTTATCTGCTCTGTGTAAATTGAACAGTCTCGTTTCATTACATCATAGTTGCCTTGTCTTTCCAGTTTAATATTAAGTTTCTATTTGAACTTAGGACTTATTTGTTTTCTTTTTAAGTCTTAGTATATAGATTCTTTCTCTAGAATATAAGTCTTTTGTGAATTAATCATTGTAAGGGACTGTTGATGTTGCAGGCTGGTACAGAGGCTTCAACTCAAGAAACAGAAATGTCAAAGGCATATTTCCTGCGCAGTTTATCCATCTCAAGCCATTCAAGATTGATAATGAAGGGTTTGTGGGGTTTATCTGTCTTTCTTATCCAATAATCAAAACAAGATTTTGTATTATCTCAAATATTTTAAAGACTTTTCTGTTTACCTTTCTTAATTTTCAATGTTTTCTTTTTTAGTGTCTATGAAACGGTAACACCTGTGGAAGATCCTGTTGTGCAGGAGGCGGCATCCGTGCTGAGAGAATGGGGGCAAATATGGAAGAAACTTTATGTGGTAAATAATCAAAATTGAGTTTATTATCTGAATGCAGTGGTTCCTAAACTTTTTTCAGTATTGGTACCCCAACTCCTGTAGTCCTTTTATGGTACCTCTTTCTTGATTCCTTACCCCATCCCACATGAATTTATCTGTACATCAGAGTGCATCTTCACTTGTTTCATGAATAAAAGCTGTATGAAGCAAAGTAAACATATGTTGTATTCCTATATGACAAATATAAAGCTTCCATAAAAAATAAGAATATCTTATTGCATCATTTGTTTTATTTCTTGGTACTCCTTGATAAAAGTCTTAACTCTTCTTGGTGCTACAGTACCTAATTTTTCTCATTTCCCTGTAATCAGCAGATGTTACCAAAACTGGATGTGGAAGGGAGCAAACATCATGGATATATTCTTGTTTTTGTATTCCAGGAGCTTGGGACACCAAATGGAGACCAAGAGCTCTGGGATGCTGTCCGGAAAGCCATGATGGATGTGGCTGACTGGAGGAAACAGCTCATCACGGGAACGCTTACCTCAGACCAGATAGCACAACTCAAATTAAAAATAACGCGGAAAATAGACTGGGGGAACAGGTAAGAAACTTCACTTATGATTTAGTATTGAAGTTAACTCCTTGGAAAAATAAGAGGGATAATTTATTACTTGCATGATATCCCATCATATTTGTATTTGCATTTTCTTGTATTTTGATGATATCCTTGCTAAGTACAGTATGTTAGATTTTGTTTTATCAATATGAAAGTGATTCACGTCTCAAATTACTATCAAAATAAAAAGAAACCAAAGAAACCCTACACCATGAAACATCATGGTGTAGGGATTGCATATTCTAGATTGAATGAAAATGTATTTCACCAAGTTATAATATTATGATTATTAATAATCTAATTATTATGACCTACAGGAAGCTGGGACTTGACCTTGTGCCCCGAGTCGATGGGGAGATGGTGGATCCCGATTGTGTTAGTGTGGTAGAGCTTCATCAGGTGGTAAGTAAAGGCTTCTCAAAATCAGCACTTGGATTGGATTCATTGCATAACTCTTGAAATGCTCCTATGTTATGCATACATTTTGAACCAGTGTAAGATAGTTTAAGAAGAAATGAACTTATCATTTTTGTTTTTTTCTCTCTTTAAATGCATGATAAATATTAAGATCATGTGGGCCTTGTATTATTAAATTTCTGATGAGATGCAGTTTGCAATCATAATTGTTTATTTTGCATTAGCAAGGCCATTTTATAGATCTGGTTGAATAGCTAAAATTTATAAATTTGGTATGTGATTTAATACAAAACCATGTTATGCTAAAATTATTATAAAAGAAGTATGCCCTTGAAATATGTAGTTTGGTTTATAAAAAAGTATCCAGTATTCACTAGTCTTCATCATTTTCTCTCCTCCTGAACAGCATGTACAAAGTGCTGAAGCTTCACAAACTCACACTCAGGTAAGCCAAAGATACAGAAATGTAGAAAAGAAAGTCTTTTTGATATTTTCTATTTGACTATCCTTTTGTGACTAAAATCATTCTCTCTCTGATCAATATTCAATTCTGAATTGTTTCATCTTAACACAAGTATAGGTACAGTTTACGTATGTGAATATGCTTATTGCAGTATGCTATTGTGAAGTTGCTTCTATCATGAATTTGCAAGAGGACCTTTAAAAGATTATGATAAGAAATAGAATACATAGAGGACTTACATATATGGGAGTTAGACATCCTCTACAAGCAGTCTTGATCGCAATTCATAATGCCAATTCTGTTTCCTCTCTGTGCTGCTTAATTTGTTAATAAGCTAAATATTAGCTTGTTGCCACTACCTGTAGTATTGTCTTTCAGATTATGTTAACTCACTGACACTGGGGTGGCATGACACATGCCATGTGGCCACTCTTATTTTGATATATTGATTATGTTTACATATAGATGACTTTATAAGTGTTTTGTTGTCAAGGAGTCACTTACTAGTCCTACCTATTGCATCTATTTAATTTATCCTTGATTTAGTAAAGATTTTTTTATTGTTTATTGTCGATAGTACTGGTAATAACAGTATGAGTATTAATAAGATCAGAATATAAAAAAAATCCCTAAAATTCAATGAATAGAAAGATCAGGTGAGGTCACATATGGCCTACTAATGGAATCTAAGGTGACTAAGTAATTGTGGAGCCATCTATGTGTAAACAAACTGGTCCCCCCCCCAAAAAAAAAAAAAAAATACATATATTTTTTTTAAAATTTGCATTGCAGTTTCATGAGAAATGTGGTTTGGAGTATGGTATTAGCAAAGTGCAATTTTTAAAATGTGCAAAGAAAAATGTATCCCAACGCAGATTCAGACGACAGAAGTATATTATATTTTCTGAATGACTTGATGCTTTTATCCAGGGCCTTGGAACACTTGGAAAGAGGAAGGAGAGGAGGAAAATCTTGAGTCATCACTTGTTTTTCTGTATGAGAGATTTCTCATACTACTTAGGAGAAGATGCTGAGGTTTTCTTCTCCTTGTATGATGCACAGAGAGGAAAGATTATAAGGTGAGGCCATAACTTAATTATTATACTAATTTGTATTCTTATTGACTTAAATCATGCTTATCTTGTATGCCACTAAATATCTAAAATGTTTAATAATGTTTATGGAAATTATATGCTAATGCAGTGTATTTCTTCCTTACTTTCCAGTGAAAGATTTCTAGTCAAATTATCAAAAGAAGGATTTTCAAATTATATTGAAAAAATCCATAGTAACTGCACAATATTTACAGTAAGTATGAATCTGTCATAATTGTATTGAACTTGTTCTGATTTTTCCGAATAATTTTGATAGGTATTTGATGTTGCTAAGAAAAAAAAAAGAAAAATTGCAGACCTAATGAATTTGAACATAATACTTTTAGTTTAAGGAATATATTCAGGAAAGTCTTCAAATACTCTAAGAAATATTTATCTTGAATGGTAATAAGTTCAATTAAAGCAAGAGCTACAGTCCCTCAGTCACTCATATCAGTGCCCTTCCCCAGGACCTTGGTAGTGGAGACCTAGCATCAGACTTGTATATTGTTGCACATGTTGTTAGAGTTGGAAGGATGCTGTTCTCAGAGTCAGTGAAGAAGACCTCATCCCACTGTTATCGCAGACCTCATGGTGTTGCTCTGTTCAGATTATCACAGTCTGTTCTCCAAGGCAGTGAGGGAGAGGTGAGTTAGTGGACACAACATCTGTTGATGATATGATTTTTCTTACATGCCTATTTACAAATGTGGTTTTATTTGAAATATTTGCTGTTCATTAGGTATTCCTTTTACAGGTTGAGCTAACAGGAAAACTGTTTACTTCTGATGAGAAGGACTTTTGGCAGCTTCACGAACTGGTTCTTAAGAAGCAGTCAAACAAATATTCTATCCTGTCTAACAATGCCAGTTATGGTCTGTATATCATATTATTATTTGTATTTTATTTGTTAATTGATTATACTAAAACTTTCGACATTTGCATAATGAGAATTGCGTTGTTTAGTGTTGAAGCCCCTCCCAATTCCTTGCTTGTTGTACTGTGGGGGCTTTGGAGATGGAGACTGAGGCACAATGCAGGGAATCACCCTTACCTTGGACTTCAGCCCTCACCTCAACAAATTTAGTTTGGTCTTTTCTTCTCTCCCTTCCCTCTTCTGTATCTTCTTCATCCCCTTCTTCTGTACCATTCCTAAGATGTGAGAGCCATGCTGAAATGATGAAAAGCTGGCTTTGTGTTAGTCATGAACAGCTTCTTGGAGGTATGGGCACGGTATTCCCTTGGTTAATTGCCTATCCCTTACCCTTTACGGGGACCCTGAGGGATAGACCGTTTCTTTTCCCCGTATTATTCAGGCTCACCATGGCCAATAATGAAGATTCTTTACTCATAATAGAGGCACTAAGGCTTACCCCTTCATCAACTAGCTTATCTAAATTTGATTTTGATGTTTTTCTGACTCCTACCCATGTCATTACTCAGCCTTCAGAAAGCACCTCTTCTTCTCTCCCAACATTCTCCTCTCTATCTCCTACTGCACAGTCTTCTTCAATGTCTACCCTCTCTGCCCTAATAACTACTTTTCATCCATATTGTCCTCCCCCCCCCCCCAACCTGAATATAAAATAACTCCATAGGTGTTTCTTTGCAGGTTTGGTTGTGAGTGTGAAGGTGGTGCATGGTGAGTTAGAACAAGCCACCAAGGAAAATCCCCTGCTGCTCAAGAATGTGTGTGTTACTAAGAAACTTGGCTTCTCAGATGTCATTATGCCTGGAGATGTAAGGTAAATAACAGTGGATTTTTATGCCTAGTGTGATTTCGTTATTTTCTTTCATGGTGATAGAAATTAAAGCAATGCTTGTATCTATATTGTTGTGAATTGATGAAATACTATTTTATTTTACAGAAATGACTTATATGTGACCCTAAATAATGGAGACTTTGAGAAGGGAGGGAAGACTGTTGGTAAAAATATTGAAGTTACTGTACTGGCATTAGACTCAGATGGGAAAGCTCTGGAGGTAAGCCATTAGATTATAATCATATTTTTACTATTGCTGTGGTTAGGGAAAACAAAAGATTCTATAGAATAGAAGATAAAATCCTGATTTGGGTACTGGAGTCTGCATAATTTTAAAAATAAGAACAGAAAGAGTTTTCAAGTCTTTCTCTGTGGAAATCATACTCTGAATAAGACTAAAGATGAAAGTCCTATCTACTATAATAAGTATTTGTAATTTATTGATGGACACTGGATAAGTAACTAATGATCACATTGTAGATAATTTCACTAACTGATATTTTTTCCATAGTGTATTTACAGTGGTATGGGACATGATGGAAGCACCGAGTTTTCATCCATGATAATGTATCACAACAATTCTCCTCGTTGGAATGAACGGCTAAAAGTTGCCATCCCTATTGACCAGTTTGCAGGTGCACACCTGAGACTGGAATACAGGCATTGCTCAAGTAAGCTTATTTATACCCATTTAACTGTTTATGAAGGTTTGAGTTATGTAGCTTCGAAAATTTAAGGGCTTATCTTTAATCTTCAGTTATAATTTTATCATCTGCTGTTTTGTAATATGTTGGGTCTGTTTTGATGTAAAATATGCTTAAATATAACTGAATGAGTGTATGAAAATTGTTATTTGTTTATTATATACATTTTTCTCCATCAGTTTTAAATGAAAAATGTGTTGTAGTAATTTACTGGATATGTCAGTTTATGAACTAAAGTCTTATGATTTAATGTATTTTCAGCTCGTGAAAAAAATGAAAAGAAACTCTTTGGCTTTTCATTTGTCCGTCTTATGGATGATGAAGGGGGAACAACATTGCGAGATGGATCCCATGAACTGTGTGTTTATAAATGCGATGAACGCGGGCGTTTAAACAATCCAGTGGAGTACCTTTCCATGCCTTTCCTTGCCAAAGAAGCCGTGGATTGTATCTACTCTTTACCATTCCAGCGATCACCCAAAGAAATAATGGTCATTGACACTCTGCTATGCTCAACCAAACTCA
>NW_020869274.1:263826-271326 GCF_003789085.1 Penaeus vannamei | reverse complement strand
GTACATCAACCACTCATACAGTCCCAAGTGTTTTGGGTGGGTAAATGGAATGGTAATTAGCTTTTGGTTCTTATTACTGGTTATGTTTTCTAAACACATCCAGCATCTTGAAATCCCCCTTTCACCTCTCTTTACTGCACAACCATTTAACCCATGCTTTGGGGAAAAACTGTGACTGAAAGTAACAGGCCATTTCCTGTTTAAAGATTGTGTTTAACTCTTTTGTATGTATTTCTTTTTTAGGAATGTATAAGGATATGTTACTGCAGAATGATGCTGTAAGGTGGTTTACTGTCCTAATAAAAAAACAAAAAAACCCATAAAACTAAAGAGCTAATGTACCAGGCAAATAATGGTGCAATATTTGTTGGAAAATACTGGTTACTTTTGCCAAAAATGAACAACAAGTTTAGAGTATATCCTTTGAAGTACAACTTGTGTTTATCAAAATGATACTCCAAAGGTGTTCAGAAATAATAATCTGACTTATTTTGTGTCTGCAGGGAACCTTAGTAGCATGCTTAATGGGCATTCTGCAGCTTATGTCCGAGATACACTACACCAAGCTATGGGAGGAACACTTGATCTCCGGCACCCATCATCTGCGCCACCTTCTATACTCGACCATCGTGCTGCTGGCAGACCTTGTGAGAGCAGCGGTGTTTCCAAGTGACTGGTTTGTCATGCGCATGGTTACCAACCACACTATATTGACAGCTATGCAGGAGATTGCACAGCCACTGATTTCAACATTTTTGAAGTCGGGAAGATTTGACAACCAGGTTAGTGTTTTTTTTAAATTTCATTTCTTTTTCTTCTTTAGTATAAAAGCTTAAAGGAAAGTTTTTCCTCTGCTTTTTTAATATTCTAAATTTTGATGATAAAATGATAATGACATTACTGACAATTATCATAATAAAAATGATTATGAAATTGCAATGAGATCAGGATAACTGTGTCAGTGATAAGGACCACATATTAGTGAAAATAGCAGTATTGATTATGATAGTAATGATAGTGATTATAATTATAGTACTGGCAATAAAGATTGTTAGAAATTAAAATAAAAAAAGATAATAGATAAAAAAACTAATAATTATGATGGTATTGATAGGTACAAACGGAGAAGATTTTATACATTATATTTTTTTCAGGTTTGGAGTAATTACCTGAATCTAGCTGTTGGATTCTTGACGCAGCCTTGCCTCCAGTTGGAGCACTTCTCACAGCAGAAACGTCACAAGGTTTTGGAAAGATACAATGACATGAGAGTCCTTATGGGCTTCCAGATACTTTCCATGTGGCATAATTTGGGTGAGGAGTGTTCTAGTTTGAAAGAGAAATATTTTTGTTTTATTCATATTTAATGAATAAGCATGGCTTGGTTTTTGAGTGACCTTGATCATTATGGACCCTCATTGTATTCAGTCAAGTCATAGTAAGAATTACATAAGATTTGGCATCTTGTTTGAATTTATGTTTAGAAACTTTTATGTCATAGAACTGGATTTTTTTTTTGGGGGGGGAGAATATCTTGCATCATCCCTCTTCATCCTTCTTCAGATGAGCACCGGCTGCACTTCATACCTGGCATGGTGGGCCCGTTCCTGGAGGTGACACTGGTGCCGGAGCCAGAACTGCGCAAAGCAACACTGCCCATATTCTTTGACATGATGCAGGCAGAACAACAAGCAAAAGGCAATTTCAAACAGGTTAGAATCTACAAATTTGTTATCTACAATTTTGAAACCATATAGTGATCTTAGCTTATATTAAGGCTGAGGATTGTTAAAAGAAAGAAAAAAAAGAAAAAAATGGTTTGCACAGTCAGAAATCTTTGTTAACCAATATTTAATCCCCAATGAACATACAATTTTTCTATTTTTGTATTCTAACAAACATTCTTGATTTGATAACAGTAAAACTTAAATTTTGCTGGGAATAGATGGGAATAAGTGAATATCATATGTCACCTAGCATGAATAGTTTAAATTTCTGATTAAAGAATAACATGCTTGGATGGTTACCAACATCAGGAGCATATGACCAAGCTATATGACAATTGAAGATAAGGAGTGGAGTATCTGTAACTTGGCTGAGACAAACTGCTTGTTTATTTTTTGGGAGATCTTTGATTTTTGAGAAGTATTACTTATTAATAATTTTTTCTCTTTTAGGTTGAGACGGAACTTATAGATAAGCTTGATATATTGGTAAGCGAAAACAAGGGTGACGATGAATACCGTCAACTTTTTAATACGATGTAAGTATATTTTTGTATTTGATGTTATATTATGTTGTTAACTTCTTGAATTTATGATTTAAGATGTTTGATATTAGAAATAAACATCTTTGGGAATGCAGAGAAATATTTCAAAGGAGTTAATACTTAGGAAGCTGATATATTTTTGTTTTATATAAAGAAGTAGTATCATTTACTAGTTAAGAGAAAATATTGTAAAAAAGGTTGTAATATGTTCTGAATGCTTTGTAAATACTTTCATAATATCAATATTATTTTTTTCCATGCTATATCTTTTAGGGAACATTTAAGTGCTGTGTAAGTTAACAAATGATGTTTTTTTTGTAATTTTAGCAAATACTCTTTCATCAGTAGATTTTGAAGTCTGGTTTATTGCTTGTTTTATCTATTTGTATGATTTTCATGTTCTGATTGCCTGTTATTCATTCATTTATCAGTTCTGTCTTAGTATTGTAAGAACATTATTCTGATTTGTGTAGATATGAATTAATAGCTTTCTCAGCATTTCAAGTTGTAGATATGTTGCTCAGGAATCACATTGATTTTCCTAAATCCTCCCTCCCCATAAAATATATTTAAGGAAGGCATGAATAATGGTTGTCATAAATAATTTCAGTACAAGGATCTAGATAGTTGTTATTTTTACAAGACAAGTGACAGTGCATTCCAAGTCAGGTCTGTCTTAAAGTCATTATAGATTAATAAGCTATAAATCTGTATGTTCATATGGATTCCTGTGAGAACTGTTCCTATATGTGTGGTTATTTCACAACTTTTTCTTGTATAGTGTTGATTTTTTTTGTGATCCTTTTCCTTTTTTTTGCATGACATTCTAGGTGCACAGTAAATGTAGTTGATGTATAGCCAGTCTGAACAGGTTTGTCTCATACCTACTCTATTTCTGACAGACTTTTGGAGCGTGTACGTTCAAATGACCCAGTATGGAGAGAGAGTGGAACAGCTTTTATCAACTCTGTTACAAGGCTCTTAGAAAGGCTGTTAGACTACCGCAGTGTGATGCAGGGGGATGAAAACTGTGACAAGCGAATGAGTTGCACAGTTAACTTGTTGGTAATTAATTGTGATTTATCAGTAATGATAGAGCAGTATTTTTTCCCACTTAGTGTATTTTGAAAATAAAATAATAAAATTAAAAGGTCGCAAGTATAACTGCCTAGAAGAAACTCAGAATGAATGATATTTTTAAGGCTTATACCCTAATTTTGGGTTTGCTGTTACCATCACAAATATTTGAAGATTGCACATATGTCAATAAGATTGGTATACTGTATACTGTAATCAGGATTTTTTTTCAGAAACGGTAATTAATTTCCTTCACACATTTTCAGAACTTCTATAAGAATGAAATTAATCGACAAGAAATGTACATTCGGTACATCTACAAGCTCCATGATCTCCACCTCCCAGCAGGCAATTACACAGAAGCTGCCTTCACTCTGCAGCTGCATGCAGATCAGCTCTCATGGACACAGAGGATGCTGCATGCAGATCACTTATATCAAGCACAGACGGAAACTCAGCGAAAAGAGCTAATTTATATGAAAATTATAGATTACTTTGACAAGGGCAAGGTATGGAGATACAGATTAACTTCAATTTATTGGACATCATAAAATAATCAGACAAAGATATACTTACCTAAGAAAAGTCTTGAGAATTATAGTTTGAGAAAGGTCAGACAATTCTTTTAATTTAAATTTGTTATTTACATAAGAACAGTTGGATATTTATATTGTCTATATCTTTCAGTGCTGGGAGCAAGGCATTCCCCTTCTTGAAGAATTAGCAGGACAGTACAAAACCAGATTGTTTGATTATCAGAGACTAAGTGAGGTATTAAAACGTCAAGCTTCATTCTATGAGAAAATACTTAGTGGCAAGAGATATGATAATGAATATTTCCGTGTTGGATTCTATGGCCTGGGTCTTCCTCTTTTTGTGCGGGTAAGTTTTCTGCATAGTGCCTCTCTGATTCAGCTCTAGACTGACTTGGTTGTGGTATCCATCAGTCTTGAAATTTATTTGTTGGAGCTAAATGTTTCATACTTTCACTTTTGGTTTGTGTGAATAAAAGTGATTACAAGCATGATCGATGATAATATAAAATGATGATAATGATTTTCCCTTTTCAGAATAAAGTTTTCATTTACCGTGGATTAGAGTATGAGCAGATTGTGGCTTTCACCCAGAGGATTCAGACGGAATTTCCTCAGGCTAAAATGCTGCACCACAATACTCCTCCTGATGATACTATCCGCTCATCTGATGGACAGTATATCCAGGTAAATTTAAGTTGGTTTCTCTTAAGAATTTTAAAATGTTTTTTCTCTGTGTTTCTCAATTTTATTACTTTTACTCCGTATGATATGTTTTGTGATTTATTTTTTTACACATTTTATTCAACATTTACAGTATCCAATGGTATCCAAGAGAGCTATAATCTCTTGTCAGCCATGCTCCAGCCAAGCAACAAAGTCTGTAACTAAAATTGAAAGTGACCCTGTAAAATGTGCACTTTTGCAGCCTAGATCTTTAAGACACCTCTTGTCTAGTGCATTATGCCTTGCAGTCAATGGGCCAAACAAGCCACTCCTCTTATGTGCTAGTAATATTGCTGCTTAGACTAGAAATGTATTTAGTAGTTTGTTTTCCCAAGTGGCATCCAATAGCATAGAGTTTTACAAATTGTTTTGTGGAAGTGACCTTTCTCAAGTCTTTTGAGACTCCCTGTAGAACTTCTTGAGTAGCAAGTAATCGGGAAAATGATGCTATATAGGGAGATCACAGCAAAGATGCTTGAGTGTTTTGCACTTGAAGTGCCAAGAAGGCCAAACTGTTAAACATTATTTTGTAATATGAATTCACCCATTCATGATAGACAAGATTTTGAGTAAAGTTTGGCAAGGCTTAGGGTGTGTTAGCATGTGCTGCTCCCCATGTGAGCTGTTGTTTTGTTCATAACTAGGCTCCTGAGGCATCATCCCAGCCACTGGGACCAGGGCTCATCACATAACTAGATGTCATCTAGAGTGAAGGAATTTTCACCATGACATGATTAAATGTCACCAAGCAAGAGTGTAAAATTTTCTGTCATACTTTAATCCCAGTGTGCTGGTTGTCACTTTACTACCTTTACATAACAAGCTGCTGCGTATCCATCAAAACACATAACAGAGCACACTGAACCCCATAGAAGCTCCAGAATGATGGTACTTTTAATGAAATCATTTTTTTAACATTTGGATTTGTGGTTCTAGGAAGTATAGGGAGTTTAAATCAAGCAAAAATATAGTAGAGTAGTCCATGTATGTAACCTGCAGCTTGCAAGGGTGAAAATTACTGATGATATCAGCAGTTATTTATATTTCTATGTAAAACAGTTTTTGGTAAAATATCTTTTATCACCTAATAGTTTTGAAGAAAAACAACTTTAAACCTCTATAAAGATGTGAAATTGCAGTAGAACCAATCAGACTCTGAATCAAAAATTTTATACTTCTAAACTTCCTATATTTCACCCATTACTAATGAGTACATGTACTGTGCACAGTAGTTTTATTTTATGAATTTTGTTTGCACACAGATGGCTCCACAAGTACTCAGACACCATGAACTCAATGATGAGCAGGCTTATGTGACTTCACCTGATTATTTTTGCTAATGCTATTAATATCAATACTGTTATTGTTATTATTGTTATTGACATTATGGTTATTCTAATGTTACCAGCAACACTGATAGCAAAAAAATAAGAAAGGATAGAATCATGACAATCATACAGGCATAGGGTGAATAGACAAGGTAGTACTTCATGATTAGCTCTTGTGGATCTATCTATGTTGAGACAAAAGGAATGACTTAAAATCACAGTGGGCATATGTGCGTACATACCTTGCCAGCATCAATGGGTCAAAGGCAATGAACTTTTGACAATTTTGGTGGCCTTTTTTTTTCTTCTATATTCTTTTTTTTTCGTTTTCGGACTACTCCAACCTATAAAATGTAGATGAGATTAATGTAAGAGCATAAATTTCCAGCTGTATGTAACATATATTATTAGTTGAAATGAAGTATATACATTTGATATTTTTCCTGTATTAAAAAGATAACACAATTAATACTAATTTTTCACTTTTCATAAGAGCTATTCTTTGCTTTCTATCATTTTGAAGTATTTCCTAAATCAGATATTTTACAGCAGTTCTGTTATGAAAATTCTCCAAATTTTGATCATAATAAAGTCGGAACTGTTGTTTTGCTGGAATTGTGTGTTATCATTTCTACTTTTTTCCTCAGGAGTGTTGCTTATAACCCAGTTTAGAAGTAGTGGATATTCAAAGTAATCCTCTCTGAATTTTTTTTTTTTTTGTGATATTTCAAATGCCTTTCACAACTTCATCCACCAGCTTTACAAAAATGCTCTTCAGTAGATTGATAATGCCATTTACAATTGGGCATTTTGTTCCTATTGAATAGATTGTTATAATCTTTGAGGATTTTACATCAAGTGATAACATCCATTGAAGTTATTCGTTTAATTGATAGATTTTGTATTGGATCACAGATAAGCCAGATACATGTACATATATATATCTATATGGCTCTCTGCGTGCGTGCGTGAGTGCGTGTGTGCGTGTGTGTGTGTGCGTGTGTGTGTGTGTGCGCGCGTGTGTGTGTGTGTGTGTGTGTGTGTGTGTGTATGTGTGTGTGTGTGTGTGTGTGTGTGTGTGTGTGTGTGTGTGTGTGTGTGTGTGTGTGTGTGTGTGTGTGTGTATACATATGTATGCATATATATATATATATATATAAACATATATGTACACACATATAGACATATATAAAACATGTATGTATATATATTTTGTATATGTGTGTATATATGTATATGTGTATATATGTATATAAATATATGTATACAAGTATTTATGTATATATGTATATGCATGCATATGCATTATATATATATATATATATATATATATATATTATATATATATATATATATATATATATATATATATATATATATATATATATATATATATATATATATATATATATATATATATATATATATATATATAACTACATTTGCATATGCCTGCACATATACAAAAGGGTGTGCATATACAAAATGCAGTCATAGACACAGACACAAACAGACAGAGGCAGACAGATAGAGACTCAGACTAAGACAAGGTCACAGTCAGTTTCCC
>NW_020869274.1:223826-258826 GCF_003789085.1 Penaeus vannamei | reverse complement strand
GAAGATTAGTAGAGGTATTGTATCAAAACAGTTATCTTTCATATAGATGTGTTGATTTTATTTTAGTTATTTTTGAAAGTATTTTTAAGATCTCGGTAGCAATGGGAAATCTTTCATCATTTAACCAAATGTTAGGGATTGATAGTAAAGTTGATATACTTAACATTTTAATATGCTGTGTTGCTATTTGCTACAGTTTTAAGGTACTGAAAAGAAACACAAAAAGACAATTCTTTATTATGTAGATGAATGTAAATCATTGAAATAAACTTTTTGCAGGTTTTTGAAGGTTTACGAGCAAAAGTACGGAAGATGTGCTCAACACCCCAGTCCCAACGATCGACCTCTTCTCTCCAGTCAACTCCCCCGCCTCCTCCAACCCACAGGAGGGCAGACTCTGACCCTGCTACAGAGTTCAGGAGAACGGGATCAATTATCAAGTATGGAAGGCAGTATTTTATACATATTTTTGTAGACATCATTCTCAGAGTACATGTTATTTTGACAAAAATGGAAAGACTAACATTTTAATTATTTTCAATGAACCATTTTCATTTGAGACTTAGAATCACTAGTATTCTTTGAAGCTGATATATTCATATGTGGTATTAGGCAACCACACCCATAGTTCTGGCTTACTTTTATTTTGTGGATTGAAATGTGAAATATTCAGAATCAGTGAAATCACCTCAAATCAGTCACTTACAGTTTATTTTTCTTCCATATTGCTTTCTTTATATTTTTTTTCTAATTGGTGCATTGTCTGTTTCTACATCCATCAACTGGACGTATTCACAGTATGAGGGGTGGATATGATTTAAATTATGTGCACCATGTATCCACCCCTCTTTAAGCTTTATGGGCTTTGGGATAAGGTGTTCATGTCATACTGCTATACTGAACCACAGAGAGATAAGTCGTTGGAATTTGTGTAAGGATAGAATATTAGAGACTCAAGTCTGGAGGCACAACATTGGAAAATATTGGTTCCTAGAAGTCATGTAAGAAACTGATTGGGATTCATTTCTACAAGAAGTTCCCTGAGTCAGCATGTAGCCATATATGTGATGGCTATGTGGATAGAAAAAAAGCACTGTTCCCCATTATTTTGAAAACTTAGTTTGTACCACTACCAGGAGGCCAGAATGGTTAGAAATGAACTCATTGATAGATAAATGATCAGAAAATTTTCTTCTACATTCCTGATTTAGAGCTTCTCGTTTCAGCTCCCCTTTGCCACCACTGCCATCTGATAAGTGTGCTGTTAGTGTAAGTTCTTCCTCCACATCCGGCCACTCCTCGCAGAGATCATCGCAGGCATCTTCACTATATGCTCATTTCCACTCAGCTTCTCATGATGATGAATTATATGCCAAGCCTCAGGTAACATAATCCTCTTTATTGTGGAGTTGTGCAGGGTGTATCATATAATCTAAATATTCCTGTCCCTTATGTCTTTCTTTTTCCATTCCTTCTCCCATTTAAATCGCTGATTCAACTTTCATCAGGAATGGGACGAGGGAGTTGCCAGCATGCGCGACTCACGGCCCCGATCTGCCTTCATTACGGATAGCAGAGGCTCCTCCCCGAAGTCTCTCTCCAAGTCCCTCAACAATGATTATATGATTGTACCTTCTCAGAAAAGGTTAGCTATTATTGTAGTTATTTTTATAAGTGCTATTATTATAACTATTATGATTATAATAATGATAATAAAGATTATAATAATAATAATAATAATAATAATAATAATAATAATAAAAATAATAAAAATAATAATGATAATTATGATAATAGTTGTTATTATTATTGTTGTGGTTGCAGTTGTGGTTGTGGTTCTTGTTGTTAATGTTATTATTCTTATGTAGGTTTATATTTTAGTCAACATTAACCTCTGCTATTTGTCTTTTCTCTGCTATAGTTAACTGTCATTAATGTTGATCTTTTTTATAAACAAATTCTTTTTTTAGCAGTTCTGATGAAAACAGACGGTCTCGCCACTCTCGTCCACCAAGCCCTCATTCAGCTAGAATCTCCGGTACTCATGACTCACTCAACACTTCATGGAGCGATTCTCATGGATCACAAGAATCTCTTCCCCCCCTCCCACCAAGAGGTACGATCGTGTCAGTATTCGTTTTAGATAATTTTTTGTGCAAATTCAGTTCTTGTTATTTTTTGAGAAACTGCTGCATGTATGTCTGGTGAAGTCTCATTCTTGAAAAGATGTGTGGAGACATTTACCTGTTCAGTAGCAAATATATGCGGCAATAGGAGACTGAAAACAAGATCAAGAAGTGCTGTATATAGTGGGCGTAAATGATAGAATGCACATCATAGAAAATTATCATGTACTTTTATATGATATAAAGATTCTACTATCAGCCCAAGATACCTTTTTTGCAATTCTCTAGAAAAACAGGAAAATACTGCAAATGAGGCTATAGAACTACAAACTTGATTTTCATTATATGTCATATTAAGTAATTGGGGAGGCAGATAGTCTGAATTGCTTCTGGAATTTATCCCCTGAATGCCATATAAGCTTTTCACAAATTGAGTGAAGTCTTATTTTTTACAAGTTATCTAGATGCAACTCACCTGATCTGAGATTTTATAGTAAGTTGTTTTTCTTCATTCCAAAAATTATTACTTACTATTTTCTGTGTCATTTTTCTGGATCTCTTAGAGAGCTTAAACCTTTTTACTTCTCTTCCTCATTATGGGAATCTCATCATCCTTGTGGTTCTCATCTCAGAAGCCTCTCATGAATAATGTTAAAGAATTAATTTGTTTACCTCCATATATAATAATGCTCCTAATGTCAGTCAGAAGGCCTCTTTTGTTAGAAATAAGTGCCATGGATGACAGCTTTCATTTATCCAATTGAGGTTAAGTCAGGGATAAAGCACATCTCAAATCTGAGGCTACATGAAAATTATTATGTGAAGCCAAATTAACATTAATATGATGTGGAAAATGACAATAGGACAAGTATAATTTCTCTAACAGAACATGACAATAGGACAAGTATAATTTCTCTAACAGAACATGACAATAGGACAAAAGAACTTGTGTCTTCATCCATGACTGTAAAAGACTACACCAGATGCAGGTGTTGCAGTAATTGTCACTGTGTTTTTTTGTCTATTATGAATTTGTATAATAATTTATTTGGTAACCATCATTGAAATAAAGAGATACTTGTTCCTAAAAATGGTTGACAGTGAAAATATAGGTTTGCTGAATATTTTAAACTTTTTCTTTGGCATATTTGTGAACTGCCACAAATATGCCATGAAGGTAAAATGAGAAGACTATTTATGTTACTTTACATAGATCATTTTGCAGGAAACGAAAGACAGACTCGCTCAGTTAGCCTTGGGGGGGAGGAAGACGCTCCTCCTCCAGTGCTCCCCAAGAGGATGGGCAAGAAGGTACGTGCTGCCAGTTTCAACATGGGAGACAAGATCAATAGCTTGTCTGAGTGATGTAGTTGATGTAGGAAAGAAGCTCCTGATAACTGTTTTCATTGTATGATGGTGCTACAAGAAATTATACTTTTTTAGCTTCATGTAATTTGTGACAGAAATGTTGCTTGAGGCCTATTTGCAATCAGTGTGTTTTTTTAGATTAACTGTACATAGAGATTGCTGGAGTGCAGGCCATGTAGTTTGTGACAGAAATGGAATTCATTCATAGTATTCTGAAGTACAGTATGCACATTTTCCTTTCCCCTCCATTGTTATTTACCACCACAACATAACTTTGTACAGTGCTCGTCGCCTGCCATGTTTGGGTCTGATCAGCTCCTGGGTGATGGTGTGGATGGAAGCAGCAGTAGCGGCGGTGGCCTCAGTAACGGCTTTCCTGCCTCCACCCCTGGCACCCCTCCGTTGCTCTCACCGCGTAACCACCGCACTCCCCCACCACCACCTATACCTCCCAAGTCAACTTCTACCCCACTCACTCCACTGTCACCACCCTCAAGCTTCACCCTCAACACTTCTGGTGATGACTTAACACCTACCACACCAACTAATATATACATAGGTGATATAGAAAATACGCATCCCAGTCTTCACGAGAACTATTCCGTGCCACCTCGACTTCAGCCATATCCTCCACCATCTTCCTGAATCTTCTTGTGCTTTTCCCTAGAAGTGCTGGTGTTCGCATTTTGATGTGTTGGTATGGTTTCTATTTGGAATTACTCACATAATTCTGTTTTATTTTCAACAGTGTAATTTGTTTTTAATCCCAGATATGGTATATTATTTAGGCATGCATATTTGGGTTCAATTATAGAAAAAAATTGTGGTTCACATAAGATTTCATGAATTCCATTATTTGTTATAAGCTTAAATCAAGTTTCATATAAAAATTCTAAGAATGAATTAGACTTGCATACTTAAGTAAAAGAAAAAATCATATATCCATAATCTATGATGATATTATTATCTTTTATGTGAGTACACTCAACAACAAATACAGAAAAAAAAACTTATTTTCCTTCTATAACAAAAAATAGACCTGCAGCCTATTTGTCTATCTTTGCCTCTCTTTCTCTCCCTTGTTCATAATCTTAGTGTGTCTCAGTAACTGAATTACAGTATCAGATTCAGTCTCAATCTTTCACATTCTCATTCTCATGCACATTTTTTACACATCTGTATTTTAATCATACCAATACATGATGACTTTCTGTTTCTCCCCAGGAAAGTGTTTGTGAATGCAAATCTTACTGTTTTTCATCTGTGGTCAACATCTTGCCTTCTCTGCTTCCATTTTATATATGATCATACCCAATCATCCTAATTCTTGCTCCACAGTTGAAATCTGACCAACTGTTGAGTTTTCATTGGTCTTGTCCATACTCATTCTAATGTTCTAATTTGAAAAAAATAACCATGTTGGAATAATTCAAAAGGAATTAAAACCTGATCTTGAGAAAAGGTATTACTTACCTTGTCAGATAAAGTTAACTTCATGAAACTGGACAAAGTGAAGCATGTGTATGGTTACATATTTCATCATAGAATATCTTTTGATAACTTAGGTTATGAAAGGAACTGAAATGATATTGTTTTTCTTATCATGGCCTATTGTTAATTGTATGGACAAGATGCTTGTATTGCTTAGTAGACTGGCTGTGTCTTAAATCTTTGTCTTTATTTTATTTTAAAGTGAAAAAGCATATCAGGATGGTTTTTATGTTTTTCTGGGAAAAAGATGTCCGGTAAGATAGATAACACTATCAGCCTCTGACTAGAATAACATAAGTTAAAAAATCAATATATCAAAAGTACAATTTAGCATTATGACTGGTAATACTGATGTTCTTCTGACTACATTTTTTATTGTTTTTGATCAGATGTCAATTAGAGATCAAGATGAGCCAACATGTGATTGATGCACATGCTCTGAAAATAGCAATATTTCAATCAGACAATAAAATGGATCTGAAGGGGAAAATATTATTAATAATCATTTAGACTTCATTGATGCAAGTCTGGTCTACATATCATGTCAGCTAACTTTGGTTTGGTTAGCTTTAATGTGACTATTTACTCTATCAATATAATGGCATCTAGCTGATCCTCAATACTGTTCGGGATTAGAATGGAATGAATGTATATGATAAGGTGTTCTTTTTCCTTTGTCCTCTTTTTTATATGTGAAATAGAAATTTAACCTGCAAGGAATCTGTATAAAAGTATATATAATAGAAGACTAATTTTTGCATATTACATAGTAGTGATATAGAAAATTAGAGGCTTTTGATATTGTAAGTTGATGCTTAGATCTTGAAGCTATTTATTCATACATGTTAGACCATCTGATTCTGTTAAGAACTGTATTTACGTCTAGTCACTGCCGAAGACAAACTTAGGCTGAAATTATGGCTAGTTTAGTTAAGCCTTAGAAATGCTATGATATTTTGAGATGACAGTTACTGAATACTATGAATGAAATGTGAATGGAGTTATGCATTTGTTTAATGTTATTATTTTTTGTTTTGTTTTATTGGTTTGGAAATGTTAATTTTTTTATTTTTACCCTTTGTTTTCAATATGACCTGTATATAGTTGTGTTTTATTCATTTATTTATTAATAATTTTGGAGATAGAACATTCATAAAGCATTTGTTGATTAGGGTTTCTCTAAGCTGACAACAATGATCTGATAAGGTGATCTGAATCTGGTTTCAAATTAAGTTTGTTTTTTCTTTATACACAAGAAATTGTGGCTACTGCTTTTGATTAGCTGGTGCCATACTTGGTGTTGAGTGTCTGCCGGTAGCCATGAGTTATATCTTATATGGTCAATAGTTTGCCGCAGTAGTAATACATATTTACAGGTTGTCAATACAAATACGATGTACTCATGGTGTAGACCTTACAGTATTTTGTATATAGAGGAAAAATAAAAGGTGCTCCATCTTGCCTTTAGAGATTGTCTTTAGGAAAGCATTTTCATTTGTATAATAGATCAAAATGTATAGTTATCTAACTTTTATGTTATGAACTGCATGTGATGATATATGAGTATGCACTGTATACTATATTATTTTATAGAATAGTATTAATATCTGTATTGTCACTAGGAAATAATTTCATGACTGTTTTGTTGATCTTGATATGCATTTAGCATAATTCACCTTCTATTGAACTATACTTCTTATGTGTTATTTCTGTATCTGCAATATTGTATACTTGATTTTAAAATTTTGTTTTTGTTCTGTGCATTATTTGATGTTAAAAGTATATTTTTTTGTGATAATCATAGACTTGATTTGGTGGATGACATTTTGTGTAAATGTCATGATAGTTGTTATATTTATTGTACAATGTTTTTCCTTCTTTCTTCCACCTCAAAGTTTATGAAAACAAGAAGTGTGCAACTTTATTGATATCATAGAAATTGGATTATGAATTCAGTATTAACTTGTAAGAATTTGTGAGTCTTAGAGATAATTTTGCATGAAAAATGGCCAAATAGTGAGAAAAGAGTATCATATGGCAAGTGTGAAATGCAGAATTTTCATGTTAAAAGCTAACAGTAAAATACACTCAAGCACACACAATTAAACATCTTTGTGTACACCACATTATATATGGATCTGTGCATGCACACTGTTCAGTTACCTAAGCACACAAACACTCATACAGTACTCATATATGTATGCATGCAAGCACATGGATGCATGATCACATTAACAGGTGAATGAGCTTCCATGCAATACTGTTGATTTTCCCAATTTGTTCCGTAGATGTTTCCTTATGCTGAAGAACCTTGAACAACATGAAGTGCTCAAATACCACATGACGTCAATGAAGATTTTGCTTTGAATGCTGAAGGTACCTGAAAAATTAAAAAGTAATACTTGGGATTTGGAATTAAGTTTACTTATCAATCACAGCTTATTTCTGATAATGTGATTCAGTTTAATCAGTGTTATCTCTACCTTTTAATGAAAATTAAAATTAGTTTTAATGCTAGCTATTGCAAACAATTAACCAGCCAACAGAATTGTGAAAATGTGGTAGGGAACATCTTTGTACATGTAGGTATGAATATCTGGGTGCTTGTTAGAAACTTGTTTTTGATTTTTATATTTTTTTGATTGTGTGTGCTAGTAGGGATACATGATATGTGCATGCTTGATTATATAATTCTCTGTACATTCTGAATAATCTGTTTTGATATGTAGTCATGTACTGGGAAGTTCTGTAAATATTTGATTAAATGTCTTTCATTGCATCATAAAGCCAGTAATAATGTATAAGTCCAACAGTGGCCTATTTGCTTAAAGTTATTTTTCACTTTGTAGACCTTGTGAAAATATCCAACAGATAATTTTCAGCAACAAAGCCCCAACATGTGCATGCTCTAAAAGCAGTGGGCACTGATTGTTTTGAGGACTTCCTCAAAACACAATATCAGCTATTCTCTTAGATGTTGATTGCACAGGAAATGCCAAAGAAATCTTAGCTTTTGGTCTCCAGCTAACATCATCACAGCTTTGTCCTTTTTGCATATATTTTTTTCAGTTAGTGAGTACTAGGAATTCATTATACTTTATTTAACTTTAGATTATTAAATAGCTGATTTCCATATATCTGTTATTGAAAGAAAAATATAAACCAGTGACATGGCTGTTTATCATAAAATAACTGTGGAACATATTTGCCACATTAAAATGAAAAACATGTGAATCTATTCAATATATATATTTTTTTTATCTGAAAATATTTTGCTAGTTTGTATGTTGTGATCTATATGATAGGTTAATTATTTCTTTATTTGTATAGATAGTATGTATGCATGTACATAGAGGTATGTATGTATTGAACACATAAGTAACACCCTTTTAACATCAATGAGTATATACATATACACAACTAAAGCTTTCTTGTTTGTGCTGTTAGCCAGACTCACTGCAAGTTAATGCCAGGTCGACCAGGAAAAGAATGTGCTAGAAAAGGCGTACTTGAATAATAATTATCATGATCTTGGAGTGTATTTAGAACATTCCATAAGACAATATGAATTATAGATCATGCTAGGTTATACACTATATACTTTGAGAGCAAAAATTTACTTTCCACATCAATGTATTACACTACCACATTTAAATTTTACCGCCTGTTCCTGTTATTAATTTCCAACGTGCTGCATCGTGTATCAAGACCGCAATTTCCCAAATAAGCTATTTACAACATTGTAACATTGCACTCAATATCTCTCACTTCTCACGAGTCATGCCTATCCGAGTATTGTTTATGTGTTGTCTACTATAGTATGTCGTCCTACTAATATTGTGACATGCGAGATGCCAAAGGGGAGATGCACAGAACTTAACTGATATCTACTTATCTTCACTTAAGATATCCTAACTAATCCCTTGATCCATTGGACTGGGAGAAATTATTCTCTTCATTATTTTTGATCCCTTAGCATATAGTTAGTAATTGATTAACTATCTCCTCATATATGATAACTAGCCAAATAATAATTTATATACACCATCGCATGTTGACACACCTTAGAACAAAAAGAAAAATTAAAATGAAGATGTTATGGGTGCCACAACTCCATGGGTGACCAAGAGTAATGAGGAGTTTCTGAGTGCTGTTAGGTTCTACGCTCATCATGAGTAAGCAAAATGCTTTGTCCATTCTGTGTGCCGAACCAACTCGAATTGATGATGTAACACAACTTTTAAATAATACAACTAAATTTAATAACGTGAGATGTTCATCTCAATTGTTCCCCTTAGAGTGAGACATATGCCGATCACAAGTAGTCAACCAGTCATGCAGACCACCTAATAAGCATGTACGAGACACCAATTAATATGTATGAAGATTCTTCTACAATTATATTCTGCCTAACTGAAAAGTGGAAGACCCGTCTTAAGGACATTGGATAGAAAATACTTATGAGACACACACAAATAGCACATACACAGGCCATTTTGACTGCAAGGTACACAAAATTAGCATTGACCTTTCTTTTGTCTGTTCTTTTTGTACCTTTCTAGTATTGCTGTTAATATTTTTTGGTTTATTGTTTTATGAATAGTGCATATAATGTATAGAGAATAAGCTATAAATAGATGACCTGATGTATATTATAAGCACCCATAATTGATCCTAACTATTCCATTGGAATAAAAATTTATGTGATCCTTAACCTTTCTTTTTCCTTTTTTCATATGGTATTGCATTTATGTTACAGGTTAGAATCTCCCCCTTGTTTCCATATCTGAGGTAAGTTTGAAAATAAATGAAATAAATAACCCCAATTCGTTCTCCTGGTCTCACTGTACATCAATAACTTGCACCTGAGCTCGCTCATCTTTAAATTAATACGCCGGTCCTTTCCGGCAAACCATCCGGAACCCGCTTCTTTAAAAATTAGTAATCCATTTTAATTTAAAACGTCTCAACTTGTGAAGCAAAAAAACTCAATCAAAGTAAGTTTATGATCCAAGGGCGATTGTCCAGTAACTATTTAGAGACTTGTAATGCATATATGGATTATAACTAAGATGTATAGTATAAGTTTGAATAATTAAGTCGCTGGTATTATTATAGATTATTGATAATATTTTACTCATGTACCTCCTCCTCAGTATATTGTATAATATATATAATATATTATATATACATATAAATATATGCTATATTATATATAATATTATATATAATGTATATACCATTCATACACCAAAATCGTTTACCCTTCTTATCTTAGTAACTTGTATCTCTTCAATGCAAATTATATATGTTATTTACCAATAATTATATAAATATATCCACTGTAAGCCTAAATGTGTCATATACCAATCCGACATAAAAGTCGTTCATACTTATGAGATATAGACAAATATAGTGTAAATGGAGTAATGAGTAAATTATTCGGATCTAAAATTATTTGCGCGGATAAATTATATAATGTATTTAAGTTTTATATATATATATTCATTAATATTATATATAAATGCATAATATTTGATACTCAATAACTAACAAAAAAGTGATATAGTTGGCTCATAGAATCACATTATTATTTTAACTCCAATTATTATCTTAAAATAATGTAGTATTTAAAGAGAGTTAAAATAATATCAATTTTCAACTTTATAAATATAATATGATAGTAATATAGATATGAGAGTAATGATAAATATGAATTATATAAGAATATTAGCTTTTAATACTTTTATATTCACAGGAAGTGTAACAGCCATTACCTAAAGCTCACTATACTTGTATATAGGATTTATAAATATATAATCATGCCCTGTTGTACACGTATATGATGACTCATTCTATTAATAAAAGTGGGGCTGATAGAAACTAATAAAAAGTATAACTTGACTATATATGTATATATATTAAGATATATATGTATTATATATAATATATATAGTACTATATATAATATATATATGTTGTATATAATTATATATTTACGAGAAACTATAGTTAATTATATGCTTATACATTGTGAATAATGTAGTTTTGAATAAAATGTATTGAGTCGTATTTATTCCCTCATATAAGTTGTAATTTTATAGTAATATAATGTAATGACAGGTATATTATACCAATATATAAGTAAAACCAGATATAGTTATTATTAGATTATGTAACAATGATAACACATAGCTAGGTACCAGATTATTTATATCACTTTACATTTACATACTTATTAATTAAGATTAATTATAAGTATTTTATTAATATAATCTATAATAATGTATAGTTATTAATATAAACATATTATTATTATTTATTCAATAAACAGTTTTTCTTATATTCTTTCTTCCTCATAGTAATATATATTATATTATATATTATATATATATATATATATATATAATATTATTAATATATATATTATTAAATATTATATAAATAATAATAATGATATAGAAAAATATATACTATATATATATATATATATATATATATATATATATATACTAAATATATATACTATATAAAGATATATATTATTAATATATATATTATTATATAATTAGAATATCTATATGTTAGTATTATTAGTATTGATATAATATATATATATATTATTGATGTGTTGATAGAGTGTGTGTATGTTGTATTTATAGTATATGTATAATATAGTGTACAATGTTAGTATGTATGTTATATGTTATATTATTTATATTAGTTGAGATATGTGTGTAATGTGGAGCCTATGTTAGTATTGAGTATGTATATATAGTATTGATATAAGTATGTTTATAATGTGTATTATGAGGTATATATTGTGAGTTATAGACTGTTGTGGTTATATATTTAGTGTGTAATTTGGATTGTATGATGTAAAGTGTATTAATATTATATTAATATATTTAATATATATAATATATATATATTAAATAATATTTATATAATAAATATAATATAATTATAATATATATATGTATATATATATGTCAATATATTTATATATAGTATATATATAATATATGTATATATATATGAATATATAATATCACACACACACACACATATCATAACTAGCACACACCACCACATACACCACACTAACACACACACACATCAACACAGTGACACATCACACTACACACACACATCAATATATGTAATATATATATATTATATTATATATAATTTAATTGTATACTATATATATATAGTATATGATATATAGATTAGATAATGATATAGATCATGAGGATAGATAATATATAATATAGATTATGGTAATTCTTATTATAGATATTGTAACATATCCTATACAATTCTACATAGTATATATGTATATCAATTATTATCACTAATTGCGTTTACTACTCAATCTATATAATAAAATCCTCAACATGTATATATATATTAGCATATACAATCTAATCTCATCTATTATGATGTATCTATATTATTTCCTTATCTCGATACCTATACCCTACCGAATGCCCTTAATATCCATATACATGTAATTCTTATTCCTATCTATTATCTATTTTACTATCTATTATATATGTATAATATATATGTATATATATATTGTATATAATTATGTATTTATATATATGTTATGTACTATATATGAGTTAGCATACACCTAATCCAGCACACATATATTATATATTATTTATAGTGTATAGTTTTAATTTATAATATTGATTATATATATATTTATAAATTATCTATGGTGATTCCCATTAACTATGTGTAACAGAGTGTATAATAAACTGTACTACAGCGACATCATACACGACACACATTCTTACCTTACAACACAACCAAACACACAACACACACATCACAACTAGCAACACCACACATCAATCACTAGCACTAACAACACACACACCAACACACACATAGATACATGCATAATACATACATACATACATACATAACATACATTACATAGGCATACATTACATAACATACATACATAATAACATACATACCTACATAACATTTACAACATATCATACATACATACAGTACATACATACATACATACAAATACATAACCATACATACATACATACATACATTACATACATTTAAACCAATAACATACATACATGCAGCATACATGCCATGCATGCATACATATATAGTATATATATATACTTATATATAATATCATATATATATATTATATATTTAATATTATATATAATATATCATTTATTTAATGTATATTGTACATATATTTTAATGCTTATTATATATAATGCTACTATATAATATATATATGTAATAGTTATACGTTATAATAACCGTTACACAACATTAATGTATTGTATATATGGGTAAATATATCAGATACTTATATATATTATATTAAATGTAGCAGAAATGTGTATAATCATATAAAACAATACACTAATAATAAAGTTGAACCAGATCATTGATAACAAATATTATAAAATATATAGGCCATATTGAAAAGGTATATATACGCTAATAAAATATCATATCACGAATTATAAGTCCTATTATATAGAGTGATAATACGTTGAAGTTATTCTACATCAATGTCAATAATATCAGATAACGCTCACAGCTAAGTTATACACAAGTGTTCTATACAATAAGGATCTAAATGGTTATATAGTAAGTTAACTTATATATATATATATATATATATAATGATATATAAGTAACTTGGCATCCTAATTGACACTAAGTAGGTATATAGATTGACATTAAAATTTCCCAGTATTATATATAATATATTAGTATTCCATTGTACGTTCCTTTGCATTCATATTATAATGTTATCGGTATCACTATATATAGAATAGGATAGGAAATAATATGACGCGACAAATATTCAGAAAAATTATAAATTATATAAATGCGAATATACTTATATATAATTATATAATATATAATGTATGTATAAGCGCGATATATCATACTTTTCCTTAATTTAGGTATTAACGAATTAGTTTAGTGAGATATATAACTATATATACTTAGCACGTATATATAAATTAAAAATGTATATGTGAGTGAGGCATGTGCTGAATCGATATTATGATATATAATTTACTACTTATTTATATCTACTATTCTAATATATATACTACATATTAATATAATTATACTATAGGGGATATAATGACTATATATACTGAGGAGTTCAAGTACAGTTACGTATATATTATAACTGTTACCCATCACCCCTCTATCTTACTATTCATCTCCTACTTTAAGTACTTACTATATATACTATATATATATATAATGTTATCATATATTCTATAGCTAGCTTATAATGTACCATATTTATAATATAATATATAACTGTATATACTTCAATCTATTCACTTATTATAATTGTATATATGATATATGATATCACTTATCTATCGATCCTATTACTATCTACTCTTACTCTCTACTCTCTCTCACTCTTACTCTCTCTTATCCTCTATATAATCTCGTCTCTCTCTTTACTTACTTCATTTCTCTCTCTTCATCTATTACTTCCTCTCATCTATATCTCTCCTTTCTCCTCCTATTACCTATTCCTTCTAAGGGCTAGGTGAGTATATATATTTATAATTTATATTGTATTTATATTTAGATATTTACACATAGCACATTCCATAGCCGCTTCAAACAACTCATTTCATCGGCAATCGCACACATGCGCGAGCGGACTACTGACTACTGACAATCATGCCATCTTGACAATACGACTACTCTCTCACCGCACACACATGCGCAGCGAGAGCGAGTGATACTGATGGTATGTAATCCATATATAGCCTATTGTTCACCTCATTATTACATATATACAGTGAGTGTATCACATATATGCATTATATATATATATATATATAATATACTATAGTATATATATATATATATATATATGTATATATATATATATATATATATAGTATATATTTATTATATAATATATATATATTTATATATATATATATACACACACACATACCATACACAACACACACAACACATATATATATATATTATATATATATATATATATATTATATATATATATATATATATATATATAATATATATATATATATATATATATATATATAATATATATACACATATATATACATATACACATATCATACACACCATATTCACACACAATCATATATATATATATATATATATATATATTATAATATATATATAATATATATATATATATATCATATATACACATATACATATACACATATTCATATACAACATATCATATACATATTACATATAATATACATATATATATATATATTATATATATATATATATATATATATATACATACATATATACATATATACATACATATATACATATATATACATATACATGTATACATATATGCATATATACAGATATACATATGCATATATGCATATATGCATACATGCATGTATACATGTATATATGTATACATATATGCATATACACATATACACACACATACATTACATACATACATATACATATACAATAACAATATATACATATATATTATTACATACATATACATACATATACATACACATACAATACACATACATACACATACATACATACAATATACATATACATATATATATATATATATATTATATAATATATATATATATATATATATATACTATATACATATATACATATATATAATATATAATATTATATATATATATATATACATATATATATATATATATATATATATATATAATATATATATATTATATATATATATATATATATATATATATATATATTGCATACACAAAAACATATACATATACACATGTACATGTATACATCCATATACAACATTTATGTATATGATTCGGTATATGTATGTATATGTGTATGTGGTGTTTGCATATGTGTATGTATTTATAAATGTGTATGTATATTTATATGTATATATATAATATGTATATGCATTTGTGCGTGCGTGCATGTGTGTGTTTGTGTTTTTATGATAGATGACCTGCCATAGGCTAAGAATTAATGCTGAGAATTGGTTATTGTAACTTCATGATATCAATTATCAATATTATTTGAATATGAACTTCAGTTTTATGCTAATGGATTTCATTTCTTAGTGCCACTTTACCTTATAATGAAACACCATGCATACCTGTTACAGAATTTTTAAAGTTTATCCATTATGTTACTGATATGCAGCATGAATATAATATTTCATAAAGCATCTTGTAATATTTGCAGAAGATAAAGATGAGTATCAGAACAAAAGCTGAATTCCATTAATATTTATCCAAATGGGTCATTGTAGTGAGGGAAGTGCCCGAGGAAATGCAGAGAAGAAAGTATAATGAAAGAATATCATTGTGTCATTGACTAATTTATATGATAGTTTTTTTTTTGATAAGTTAAAGCAGTTATGGTATGATTTTTGAAATTAATATCCTTAAATGAGCATTATTTTGTGTGTGAATGAATGGTGTAAGAATGTACTCACGCAATTTTACTGGTAAGGCACCAATATCCATACATCTTTTGAGCTAAGGTACCAATGAACGTTAAAGAAAACTTTTTGCTCTAGTGTCAGCTGTATTTCTTTTCCTAATGAAGTATTAGGATCAATATACATATATCTATCTATATTTTTTTCTTCGAATTATGAATATGACATGTATGAAAGCTCTATTTGTGTGATGCAGTTTAGGACCCTTTAGCTGTAAGTTCTGAGCATGAAATTTCAAGTGAAGTGTATACTCAACTGTTTGTTGATTTTAAGGATTGACAAAATTCAGTCAGTTTCTGTTTATATTCTCAACATTTAGGGGAATAGTCAGTGTTTGAGAACGAAGTCGTTTCCCGAACAATTAATCTGGAAGTTCATGTTATTGTGATTAAAGGAATATGTTCATTATTTTTATAAATGAGTGATTTATTTTCAGTGAAGATCATTTCAAAGACTTCCATATGACACTTGATACTGAATACATACAAATGAAATGTGTCAAAGGTGTAGTCAAAATTTAACATATGACTACAGAATATGTTAGTTGGTTGCCATAACATTTTATATTTAGCTTCCAACACAACTAGAAAGCTGTCAGACTGGTTGTTAATTTGTAGAAAACCGAATAGTGATGCCTAAGTTATAAAAATAAAATGTAAGACAAATATCAAGGTATTAATTTTCTTCCTCAACTGTCAAAGTTTTCATCCTGTCCCAGAATTGGATTACAATTACATTACAATTACATTATCTCTACCATGTAAAGTAGGTATGGAAAATTAATTTTATTGAATTTATATGTTCTATGAAAAAAATATTTATCAAACATAAATGTCACACATTGTATCAGTACTATAATAATAGAAGTTAGCTTGGTATGCTTAATGACTTCATGATGTCAGACTGGCTGTTGCTAGAAGAAACATTTTATGATACTCTAAACTGGCCATAACTTTTCAATACAGGGAAAATCTCCTTTCCTTCTCTTCATAAAGATGGTAACTCCTCTCCATTTAATGCCAAGAACCAAGTTGTGGAACATAATAATTTTAAGAATAAGAATGATAATCATAATAACCATGATAATATTAATAATAATGGTATCATTGCAGTAGTAGGAATGCTATAAATTATTATGATAATAACATTGATAAGAATATTTGACAACGATAAGAAATAAATGACGATGTTGATATTAATAGCATTAATAACAATTGCAGTCGTGATGATATGAATGGTGATAATACTGATAATGATGATAATGTATATATATATATATATATAATATATAATATATATATATATATATATATATATATATATATATATATATATATATATATATATATATAATATATATATATATATATATATATATATATATATATATATATATATATAGGATGTATATAAAGATAGAATAATAGATGGATAGATGGATAGATGTCCATGTGTGTTTGTATGAAGTTCAGAAATACACATTGGCAAACGAAGAATTATTACAACCTAGAACAATATTCTACTCAATAATTTTCAAAGAAAAAACATGGCTATGCTTCTCTTGTGTACAGACTCCAGGCTATAGCAGTGCCAATGTTGCTTTCAATTATTCGAATAAATATGTACTTCTTTTGCAAGGAATTTATTTTTATTATAGTTATTGATTAAATTGGCTGATCGGGATCATATATGTTTTTTTTCTTTCTTTCTTTATCAAAGTGTACATTTATAGCTATGGATATAGACCTATAGATGGTTAGATTGTATGTGAAATGGAGAGAGAACAAGAGAGAGAGAGAGAAAGATAGATTGATAGACAGAGAGAGAGAACCAGATAAAACCTTCCATTGCCTTCTGGTATTTTGAAAAGATTAGGTAATGGTGAATATTTTGAATACACATAAATAATGGGATTTTTGTAATTACTCAAAGTAATGCTGCGTGACATGAATAAATACACACACATATGTATACATACTTATATATGTATAAATATATATGTATATTTACATATATATATGTATGTATGTATGTATATACATATAGATACATACATATTGTGAAGAAGTTAGGGGGCGTAGAAGTGGTGAATGAAATGGGTCTTGGCTTGCTGGTTTATTGGGTAAGACACAGGTGTGACCCCACAAGAGACCCGTGTGTCCACATACACACACACACACACACATACACACACACACACACACAACACACACACACACACATATATATATATATATATATATATATATATATATATATATATATATATATATATATATATATGTGTGTGTTGTGTGTGTGTGTGTGTGTGTATGTGTGTGTGTGTGTGTGTGTGTGTGTGTGTGTGTGTGTGTGTGTGTGTGTGTGTGTGTGTGTGTGTGTGTGTGTTTTGTGTACGGTGTGTTTGCATAGTTGTGTGTGCGTGTGTGTGTGGTGAGCGTTTATATATACAGCCCTATTATGGCGTTAAATATATGTTAATGTATATAGAAATTTGTGTGTGTGTGTGTGGTGGTGGTGTGTGTGTGTGTGTGTGTCTTGTATTGTGTAGTGTGTCTATGTGGGTTTGGTGAGTATATGTGATTTAAATCATGCAACCTTTATACTAAAATAAATATCATGTGGAAACGGTGTCGTTTCAAGCTACTTATACATGACATACAACATATATTGTGTTTAGTATTATTTATAATATTTAAGATAATTATACGGAACTTCAAGGCAACTAAGTGAATATAACTATAATATATTTTAAAGCTATGTTACTCCTCTTATTATATATATATATATATATATGTGATTGTTACTCACTTTCCTGCGAATGTGAGTGTGTGATGCCGTAGCTGAGAGAGCTGTGTGGCCGTTGTGTCCTCGGACTCCGCCTCTCCTTGTGCGTCCGTCGCCTCTGCTCGCTCTCTCGCTTGCGCGTTGTGTGTGCGTGAGCTGTGTCATGTGTAGCTGTGCTTGTGAATGGTGATGTTGATCCATAGTCATGAGCTTTAGCTAAGCTATTGATATTGATTTCTCCTGATCGATCCAATAGCGAGCTCGTATGCGCTGAGCGTGTTTGTCGTTTTGAGTCTTGGATGTGAGTGTGTATGTTTAATTTAGAAATGCAGTACTAGTGAATAATGAAGGTGGTGTGATGCGATAGTGTAGTGTAGTGTGTATGTATAGCTCGAGGGAATTTGGACAGTCATATGAGTGTGAGTCTGGGTCTATATATATACAAATTATCCAATCCTCTCTTCTCTTTCTGTCTGTGCTGTTTGATTCTGTCTTCGCCGGTCTTTGCGTCGTCGCTGCTCGTTGTGTGTGTTCTGTGCGCGTGCGTGTGCTGCTTCCTACCTAGTTGTTCTCTGTCATGATACTGCCTCGCAGAATCACGCCAATGCTAGGTGTTCTTTCTCTCGGCCCGTCTCACATTTCTTCAACATCTACTCGTTCTATAATTGTTTTACTCATTATTCTCCGCTCCATTGCCTACACTTCTCTCTTCCTTCCTGCATCATTCTCCCTCCCATCTCTCTTCCACTCCTCCGGTCTCTCTCCTCCGTATCCACGTGTTCACGATTCAACTATCGTTCGTCCTCGCTCTCTCTCCGTGTCGAACACTATATTCTTCGACCACCTTTTATGTCACCTCATTTTACTACTCAACTTTAGTCTTGTAGTCCTCCTTCTCACTACTGTGTGAGTTCAAGATCATAAAAAGTTTCCTTATTCTTTCTCCCAACGTAGATATATAAGTCTCATTAATTTCTGTATGATCTTATCTTTCGATAAACTCAGATACTGCTTTATAGGGTAGGTGTATATATACCCTTAATCTTGTCACCTAGCTCTTTGAACTCTTTGTTCTATAAGTTTCATATATAAGTATCCTGGCTATTGGATAAGTGTGAGGATTACCATTACTCAACTTGCATAACCGTTAACTTTTACAAGACTTTAGGTATCTTAATTAATGATTGCCTGATATAATAATCATCTTTATTCCTAATGATTGCTAAATTATAGATAAATCATCTTTACCAGTTTCATTCGTATTACTCATACATATCACGAAAAGCCCTCATCAGAGTTTCTAAGGTAATTAATAACTCATTAATACATTACAATAGTGGACCTATTATGTAATTATATTATGAGGTTCATAATTAGCGATTTAGGTACATTCTATGATGACTTATTATCCCAAGATCTTTTTCCCTGCATCATGTGTTTGATAATTAAACTAGCTAGTCCTTACCTAATATTATATAATATTTGGTAAATATAAGTGACATGAAGCAGTAATTTATTACAGCTTCTCATACTACTATGGACTTGCTTAATATATACCATAGACTACTAGCATTTATTGGTTATAGAATTCCATTTTCCATGTACAACTCCACGTGAATAAGTTCTCGATTGTCACTTATAGAAGGCATTTTGGGCATAATGACTGATATGTCTGGATTGTCCGTTTTATGTATCACTTTGCGTCAATCTAGCCAAACATATTCTCAGATTATAACTGTGTGTTGATGTGTTATGTGTGTGTGTGTATATCAGTGTGTGTGTGTGTTGTTAGTAATATATATATATATATAATATAATATATATACCACTTATAATCTATAATCTCCATACTTACATAGTGTACTAGTTATATATCTAAATTACTTGGTGTGAGCTGGTGTTTACTTTTGCTGAGTTGATAGCAGTGCGAGTTGATCAGTGTGTTCTGTGTGTATGTGATGTGTGAGAGTGTGCTATATAAATATAATATATATATATATAATATTGTCTGTGTATGTGATAATATATCATTATTAATACTATAAATATAATAATCGTGCCAGTATTTGATTAATAAATATAATATATGTGCTTGTGATTAATATGATGTTATAGATAGTAGAAACAATCAACCTAGGCTATTACAGTTGTGATAGTTATCTTTATCTCCATTTTCAGCTAGTTCTGGAGTCACGGATAGACATCACCTTTTATTATAAAATACTTCTCACACCCCCAACATTCTTATGAGTAATTTGTATCTGCCCATGTAAAAATATTATTAACGTCAAGATCAAACTTAGTCTACGAATTCTCCTTTTTAAGTTAACAATTTAAATAACAAATGAGATAAATAGTATCTTATTTTCTTTCCGCATATCTTCATCTTCTAAATTCTTTGGTTTTTAAAGATTTTTAATACATATAGGTATAAACTATTATAAACTAATTCCTGTAAGAGATATACAGATATGTATATATAATATACTATAATCTATGAAAATGTTATATTCTTCATAATATTCACAATGCACTCACTTATTATTTACCAAGCATATTACATAAAATAATATTATGAATATAAAAATATATAGTGAAACAACAGTGCTATTAATATAAAAATTAAATATGTATATAGTTTAATATATATGTTAATAATTACTATTAATGTGTTGGTCCATATATCAATCTTATGTATTTTTGTAGGGTCTAATCACAAAGTAAAATACTTATAACATATGATGAATTGGATAAGTTTATGTTCATTATGTTTTAATATACATATACTTATCAATCTCTATTGTTTCTCCATGATTTTTTTATAACGAATATACAGCTTCATAAATTGGTATTTAACAAGTAGTAATTATGCGCGTCCTGGTATTCTTAGGGGTATCTGATGATATCAAATAAGATAGGAGTGAATATAAAAATATGTATTTCAAACTTATATTTTAGGCAATACTAGTGACAAACAATTTAACTATATTTGATAAAATAATGTATTTATATATTCTTATATTAAGTTTAGTAAATTTCTGACCTTATTTGTCTTTCTTTTTCTAATACATACATTTCTTTTCATACATTTCAATCTACTACTTTTAGTTATTATAAATAATTAATATTCAAAATAATATTGATTATCCACATTATTACCTCAAGATGTAATCATTGAAGGATTCTGAATATCGATATATCATCAAATAAGATTAACTAAAATAGTTAATTGATACTGAATAATACTTCATATAATCAAAATGAACCAAAAATAATTCATAGAGTATGAAAAAACAAACATATATAGGCCTACAAATCTTCTTACACAAAATATACACACCACAATCCGCACTTACAAACCTAAATACACCGACACAGCACTTACAACACACACACACACCAACAACAACACCACACACAACACACAAAACACACAACCATCTCACACAGAGCAACAATAAATGCTTATACAGCAACCAACAAACCCCTTTTACGAAAATAGAACTAATCCACGATGAATTAAGAATCGCGAAAATCTGAGCATAGTAGGAACTGAACCAAATCTTTTTTGGAAAACGAGCACCATCGGGCGTAGTCTCGAACCACTACAACCATTCTATGCGTTAAGATGAGGGTCGAATAATAAATATCCTCAATGACAATGTATTTAATCTCTAGTTGTTCTTATCATATTAAATCCGTATGAAAGGATAACAATGATAAGTAATATAAGACTTCATTTGAACTAGAGATAGACAAACATATTCGTAATGAACACGACAAAAATGCAAGTCAATAACCAAATGAAGCGCAATAGAAATATATGAAATAATACAGAGCTAGAGGCGGAAGCAGAGGATATAAATCAATGGTAATAAATATCTCTCTGGGAGAAAGCAAATTGCATAGAGCTTCCGAGGATCCGTCATTGAGCTGTGATTAAGCCTCACCTGAGCGACAACTCACTGTTCCGGAATTAACTCGCTGTGATCCGGAGAGATGAGATAATAACTCGACCATCTTGTAAGGTTAGGTACATAGGAGACGGATTATACCGTAAGTAGTTAAAGTCTCGTCTTTGCTCTTTCAAAAGTCAAAATCAATTATAAAAAGGAAAAGAATTTTCTATAAATAGATATAAATCAAATTTATAACTCTGCGCTGATCGCACAAACAAAAAATGAACTAAATTAATACTATGTCTCATCGTCTCATCCAAACGATATCAAGAGTTAAAGAATAAATGAATTAGCTCATAGAGAAAAAGGCTATTCAACCCCTATCTTATGAGAAAAAAGGGGCAAGGGTTCGGATCATCACCTCAGGACCCTCCCCGTTATTTAGTTGCAGCCTACCCAGTATACTTTATATGAGGTAGAGCAGCATAACCTCGCCAAGACAATAGTGACGTCCATACTATGTGCTATCAAGTATAAATATATATTCACACTTGAAGAATTACACTAAAAATCACCTTCCTCGAGTACACAGGTGACGTCCGTAAACACAACCTCCTTGGCGGGGAAACTGATGCAATCGTTCAAGAATTCCTGGATCCTGGTCATGATCTGGATCACCACCAAAATTTAATGGTCTAAGTTAGGCTATAACACACCTCTGGTAAAAAAAAGTCATAAAAATCTGTCTATAACTTCTTGAGTTATCCTTCTAACCAACCGAACAACGAACCAACGCGACAAAAAATAACGCGCACTGGCGAAGGTAATTATTACAGATAAGTAATCAAAAGTAAAACAATCGACTCTGAATTTAATTTTTGCAGTTTGAAAGATAACGAGCAAAGGTGTAGAACTCTACGGAGAAGCATTAGAGAACAATAAACTAGAATTTCCAAATGTGTTTCTACACCTCGATATCCTTGAAAACACTCTTCCTCACGTTTGTTTGAACTATTCACACCTGCGATCAACCTATACTACATTCATCTATTATTGTTCGTGGAATTCTTCCTCTTTGACCGCAGTATGCCACTGTAAATTAAGTGCAGTACTAATGATTTCAGAGACGACTTCACCTTGCAAATACACTAGTTAATAGAGCCGATATGGTAATTAATTGCCACGACAAGGTACTGTACCGAACTCTTGACCGATCTGGATAATAACAGTTATGAAAGAGGGTGGGAGGGGAAGGTAAGTAGGCACATATCCGAAGATTTTTGCTAATAATCGATTCCGTAATTGTAAAGAGTGATGGTTTCCACTAAAGACGATTCTGAAACTCCACACAAAAGATAGAGTTAGCATATTATTCATCTGAATATACAAGAACTTCCTTGCTGTGAAATAGGCACACTCTCGAAACATATAAATGTTAGTACATACAACCTCCAATAAGATATCGCGTTTTGTATCGTGACGAGTATATACGAGAGAAGCAACGAGAGAGCAAGGAAATATATGATATTTGGTATCTCTTTCCAGTAAACCGCACGATATGTGACTCTACAGTGAGAAATACACAGGCAATTATTTTCCCTCCGCTGGCGAGTCCGTAAGGTCGTGAGCGGCCCGGTGCCTATATTGGAAATTCTTCAGAATTCGAGGAACATTTTTGAGTAAACCTTGTCTTTTCGGGTAATCACACTGCAACTGCAGGTGCAGATAAATCCGAAGCAGTTATTGCGACAATTTGGGCCACCCAGAGCTCTGAGAGGTTCTTCACTTAGACGGGGGCTTTGGTCGTCGTATAGCAGAATCCGTGTGCTCATATCCGCTTTCTATTTTAGCATTCTGTTCACGGTGGTGTTCGAACCAGTAGAACTGAAGATCAGCCAGACTACGTCAAGTCAAAGGGCCAACTGGGCGCTCCGACCCAGGACCCAGATTGCAGACAGCGCTAGAACAGCATGTTGAGCTTTATGCACGAAAGAAATATTAAGGATGTTATTAGATAACATATCCGCACATTCAAGAAATGCGAGATTTTAGATCGTGTCCTGGCGCGGCTGTGATAGTGTTCTCTCTCCGCTGTCTCGTCAGCTCTATGATAACGATGAGCAGAAGTACCTATGTACTTGTGATATGAGCACAACCTGTGAAAGTGACGATTATAGACATGATGCATGGGTAGACACGTTGCATAGTAATACGTTGACTTCTAATGATATTATAATGATATATGTACTATGTAACTGTGGTCTTATTAATAAGAGTATCTCTATTATCATAGCATCCTATAATATAATATATTACCAGATAGTTAATATAAGGTTCAATGAGGAGGGAGCTGCGTTAATACTATATTATTATATTCTATATAGAGCTATTTGATGTTATAATTGGATTGGTTATATTATGACGATCTTATAACTTCAAGCCATTAATCTACTAATACGCTAGGTGTGGATGTAATTATTATGAATATATATATCTTAAGATTAATATATAAGTATAGTAAGGTACTACATCGCTCATGAGCTCAGAGGTCATTTAGTAAGATTAGCTTATGATTAATCATATTCATGCCAGTATATGAGTGATGTAGCATAATTATTTTTAATTCATGTAATTTATGCTATGCTCCTCGTTATCATCCGCTATATATATTTTATAACTAATAATACTTAATAATATATAATAGATTAAATATAGTATATATATGTTAGTATATACTAATATATAACATATATATATAGTAACATAGTATAGATCATAATAATGTGGAACTAAACAGTTTGACATTTAGGTAATAAAATCATTTAGGGATATATATATTATGAATTATATATATAGGTATGATTGAGTGCTACGCTTTATCATCAGAGAGTGATATAGGTAATATATTAACATATCGACTCTATTAATTATTATATGTATTCAATTTAATACATATTATTAGTAATGATATGTTATATATATATACTTCATATATATTATAATTATTAAGTAGTACACTAAATCGAGTACTCAATTAAGGCATTATTACTGAGTAAACATATCACGGAATCGATATCAATACAATCAACTTATACATATATATATATATATATAGTATCTATAATTCATATTATATATATATATATAGTATATATATAGGATGATAACGAGGAGGCATGATAAATACATGAATAAATAATACATGATAAAGTAATGAATATGATAATGATACTAAAGATGAAAACGTGGACGATTATAACGATATTATCAAAAACAAAAGCTATAATAATGGTGAAGATAACACTCATAATAACCAATATATATATATATATATATATATATATTATATATATATATATGATTATTGATCTTATTATCAGCATTGTCATACTGGTATATCATTATCATTGCCATTCTTATTGTTGTTCCTATTATTATTATTATTATTATTATTATTATTATTATCATTATTATTATTGATTATAATAATAATAATAATAATAATAATAATAATAATAATAATAATAATTATTATTATTATTATTATAATCATTATCGTTATTAGTATTATCATTATTAATCATCATCATCATCATCATCATTATCACCACCACCACCGACACCATCCTCATCCTCATCCTCATCCTCACCTTCACCATCAGCATCATTTTATCGCCACTAAATTTCATAACTAAATTGTTCCGGCAGATCGTGTCTTTGCAAATGCATGTCATTTCAACCTCCAAAACTGGCAACTATTTCTCAGGTCAAGAGGTTTTGCAATTACGAGAAATGACATTTGCAACTGCTGATTTTGTCGAACACCTTGCTGTTCTCTGAATCTTTTGTCAAGCAAGTCCATGTAAGATTATTTGTTGACAGGGACATGACAGGGAGTATATCAGATTTTTTAATTCCTATGGCAAAGGACATCGTCAGTGCTTCTCTTAATTTCTGGTTTAATTTGTTAGTCTATCGTTGTTGTCTTCTTGAAAATTCATATATGTTTTAAAACTGAGCGAGAGTATGTGTGTAAAAATATTAGCGCTGTGGGTTAAATCCCCTCCCCCCCCCCTTTTCCGTGGTTGCGCTGATGAACTCGGCTTGAGTCCCAAGCTTTGCCAGGTGAGAGGATCTGAAGATTTAGGTCAAGTTCAAGGTTGCCGGTTGATGTGCTGAATTACTCTTTTCCGCCATAGCCTTGCCAGCTAAAATCACTCAACTTAGACTTACTTTCGATAACTGTGGATATTCTTACTGAGATACCTATCTCGCAGACATCATCTATCTGTATCTCAGAACCAATCAACACACCATCCCACACCGCTGAAAAAATAATATATCGTAACAGGTTTTAGACAGCTGCATGTAATTTGGTGGAAACGTCTTTATTAGGGTTCTTATTCAGTTCTCATACAACGACTCCTGCTCATGATTGTTGCTAGGCAGGTGCTCTCTTGAGAAAACCTTTGTAAGATATATTAGGTTATTGGAAAACATCAGCCACAGAAAATCACCTGAAAGCGCAGACATTTCTATCCTGAGAACTTTTTTTAGACAAGTGAACAATAATACATAGGTTGTCTCTTCATTATTTGTTCCTTGTTCGTGTTCATAGGGTGTCGGATATCTGGTGTCATCACTCCGAATGCATTTAATCCTCTCCTCCTCTATTATACTTAGAGGCGAGCAAACGATAACTTTTTTCTTCTCGAGAATTATGAAGCTCGGCAATATTGGTTCCTTTTCTGGGATATTCAAAAACGAGCTCCGGCAGTTTTTGGTTTCCCCTTGCGGGTAACAGATTATGAAAACTCGCACCCTCATAACTCGTACATAACACCAATTACTTTTGTCAATCATCTGCAAAATTGCACAAGTTTATATGATGGAGGTTACTTTGATCTCACAGAATTAACATATATTATATATTACATTGTATAATACTTATTTTAACTGCTATTACCATGATTAATTTATACTAATATTACTACATTATATGAACGCTGTGATTGGCCATGATGGAATTTCTTGGTTCAATTTTTGGTTTTTGTGTTTTGGTTTTGTTGTCAATGCATGTGTCTACTCGGCAATATGCGTAATGCACTGAAAAGCCGCATAAGAAGCACAAGCGAGAGAATTTAAGAATATTCTGCAAGCATGTGTTTCTTCCCCAATATTTGTGTGTTTGCGCAAGTCCCAAAATAGACACGTAGTCGAGATGACACCGAGATGAGACGCGCTCACTATTGACCGCCACGGCATATAATACATCTATCTGAGTTATTTACCTTTAATATCACCGTCCCTATCGCTGTCAGTGTTGGCTATCACTCTCAAGCCTTCCGAGTCATCCATTCAATAGCTCAGTTGGATCAGTATTATATATAACTATAGGATTAGATAAGATATACCGCTATTATGATAGTCGAGAGCTATAGCATCCGCATTTCACTCATATACACTGACCTCCACATAATGGTGTGTTGTGGTGGTGTGTTTGTGTGGTTGGTGTTGATTGTGTGTGTGGTGTGTGGTGATGTGCTCGACCTCGGCGCTCCGTGGCGTGTCCGATAATCTGTGCCATCTTGTGCGTAGTCTCGGCCTGCACTTTCCTCCCGTCGGCTTCCATTGTCCTTTCCCTCGCGCCTGCGCATCCTCTCCCAGCGTCTTCCGCTTTGTGATCCTCGCCTTGCCAATTGCATTTTCCATCTTCGTTCCGATTCTCCTTCCGCTTCCACCGTTTCGTTGCCTTTTCTACTTCCTCTCAGTGCCTACTACCCCAGCCCCCACTGCTAACCCCTTTGCCGAGGTACACGCTACTGCTCCTGCCACTCTACGCACTCTCCATTCACACTTGTTGTCCATCCGTTTATCATCTTCACCTACATTATTTACATTTCATGTCACTTTATTACGCCAATCACCTTACCTCTTCTTCGCATATTAACATTTCTTCTTAAACGCTTATCTCTACTTCTCTCACTACCGTTTGTATCCATCTCTTCTACCCACTCTATCCACCTCTTCAGCCTCCCACTTTCTCCGTCCGTGGATCGCTCTGGCTTACGCGTTCGCATCTGTTCCCTTCTCGGCCTTTCGGTCCTGCTATCGTGTGTGTCCTCTGTGCACTCTCTGTGCCCCTTTCCTTCGTGTCGTTGTTCCCGAACCGTTGTCGCCTCTAGTCGTCTGCCGCGTGCCATCCTTCGACTGCGTTCCTGTCCTTCCCCCTGGCCCTTCTCTCTCTATTACCCTTTTAATCTAGCCATCCGGGGTTGCCTCTTATCCTTACCTTGTGTTGTCCTTGCAATATCCGTCGTTTGCCCTGTATGTCTCAGCTTGTCGCTCTCTGTAGCCTTCGTCACCTTCTTTCCCCAGTTAGGTTGCCGTTGTCTCTCGTCTTTGTTGGGTCGCCTCCGCCTGTTCTTACCTTGTGGTCTAGTCTTGCTGTCTTCCGTCTACCGTCTCCCCACGTTTCGTCTCCGTCTACTCGGTTGTTGTGTACCTATGCGTCGCGGGCTCGCCTTCTTCCCGCTCCGTGGTGGTCCGTTGCTGCCGTTGGTGTCGCTGGCTTTGGGTCGCGCTGTTTGGTTTTGGTTGTGTGTATCGGTACTTAACGTGCATTTGGTGAATGTAGATACGCTGTGTTAGGGTCTACGTGTGAGCAACGAGTGTAGAAATAGGTTGGTTTGTGGAGTGAGCTAAGATGATATTGCGTTGGTTATCAACCAGTAATTGTCACAAAGATATAAAATGGTAACCATTTGATAACTCAGGTTTCCGATTCTATTCTTACGTCTAGGTAAATAAGTGTTGTGTGATTGATGTGTGGTTAAGTGTTGTGTTGTGTATGTGTAATGTTTAGTGTGTGTTGTGTAGTGAGTGTTAGTTAGTTGTGTGAGGTATGGTGTGTGTTATGTTGATGTGTGTGTAGTTGTTTAGTAGTTATGATGGTGTGTTGGACGTGTAGTGATGTGTTAGTGTTTAACATTTGAATATACTATCATATACTGTATTGTATCAATTTATTTCATATGTAGTGATAGAGTGATTAGATGGGTAGAAGGAGGAGAGAGGTGATTTAATAGTTAGGAGGGAATGGGTGGAAATTAATATATATATATGATATAGAAGATGGTTAAGTAGGGGACTAAATGTCTAGGGAGGGGAGAGTAAGAAAAAGAAAGAAACGGGTAGTGGTGAAGAAAGGCGGGAAAGGAAGAATAGGGGTACGTTTTGGGGGGATTATTAATCTTTCGACGTCAGAAATTAACTATGTTATATTCTGACAGTATATGTATGTTCGAAGCTCGTCATGAAATACAGGTCTATCTTGTGTTCGTTGTCGATTTCTTTTGGTTTTCTCTTTTCGTTGGTCTGGGCATTTAAGTCTCTAACTATCACCTGCGCTCTCCGTCTATAACACTACAGGACACTATCGCATCACACATACACGGGCACTACACATTCGCTCACTCTTATCGACTCCTCCATCACTCTATTCCCCTTCTCCTCACCCTAGCTTCTTTCCATCAAACAGGTCCTTAGCGGGAACCAGGCTGCCTCCTACACTTCTCTCTTCCGAAATTATTATTCTTAAACTCCTTCAACTTCTTTTTGCTTATCGCTTGCTTTCTTTATATAAGTTAATAATTCTTCTCTTTTTCTCTTCCTCTTCCTCATTTCCCCTCTCTTCCTGCTCATCCACCCCCACTACGCAAACACATCTCAGCAGCAACCGTTATAGCGACATCGCAGAGCTACTACTCGAGCGGAGTCGCAATAATGGGTATTATATATATTTGTTAGTCTGATGAATTGATGAACAAAATTTAGAGTCCAAAACGTACGGTCATTTTCTATTTAAAATTATCTACTCATATTAGATACATGTTTAATCTTATTATTTCATACTACAATTCACTTATGAATTGCAGATATGCAATATAGATTCAAATATCTCAATATATGTTCCTTATACCTTTTGATGTGGGATATAGGAAGGATTCACGTATTAGGCGCCACAGGTTCTCAGAGTAAATCTGGCACCGTGATGGGTAGATACATGAGAGCCACTCGTGACGTGAGGAGCGGCAGAACGGTTACCAAGTGCGAGGATTACGCACTTTACGCGTGGGAGTACTGTAAGTAGATCGAGAGCAGTCACAGAAAAGCGACTACAGTAACTACGGTTCTAGACGATACATTACCATAAATATTTACGCTAGTAGAGAAGGAAATGTTGTATTAGATAGAACTATCCATTAAAAACTATAGTCTCAAGAGTCCGGAGGCACGTGAGTTGTTAATATAGCAAAGGAGATAATTGTTATTTTAGTAGAATGTATAAGCTTATTAACCCATATTATTGCGACGGTCCAAGGGAGGGGAGAGGGGCTTATAATCGTGCTCCTCTATCATTTCATCTAGCGATAGCCTAATGATGATGCTTGGCCGGTATACATATATAATATCCATTAGATATATGATAAATTATCACTACCTACGTCATATATTATTTGTAATATCTCACGTTTCAGATTCGCCTGTTATATCTAATACGCTCATCTTACGGTCGGCAGCCAACGTCAGCTCACCTTAGGCTACGGGAATCTCTTCTTCTTCTCTGTCCCTGTTTTGCAGATAAGTGCAGGAATCAGCTACGTATAGTAGATCTATCTTGTCGATTTTTGTTCGCGTGGAGCCGTGATGCTCGGTATTCTTGTTCGCTTTCTGGTTATTCATTCATAGAAACTTGTGGTGTTTGTGTCTTGCTATTATTGTGAGTGAGCCTGCGTTTCTGCGTTCTTGTCGGCTCGCTCTTGCGTGCGCTCTCTGAAGTATGGTGTTTGTACACAAGAGCAAAGCGAGGAGAGAACCACTTACAACACGAGGCCCAGGTTACCACAGTTAAATATTAAATGTTCAACATAAATCTATCACCGACGGTCGACCAGAAGTGGATTTGTGACGCCTACGAGTCGAACGGACACCTACGGAGAGCTTTATTACATATGTCAGATACATATGTAGACTATCTATAACTGATTACGTAGCAAGATTGGCACTTGCCATACCGAGTTGGATTGTATGATATGATTATATGTAATAGACTGCTTAACGATAAAATTCGTTATTTCGAGGACAGTCAAAAAGCTTTTAATGCATAGCACAGGCCTGAGAGAGCAGCACAAAGGATGAGACGGAGTCCAGTCGGGGGATGAATTGTATGTTCGAGACCATTAGGTTGCGGAATGCAGCGAGGTTTAATCGAAGAGCGAGATTGTAGAAAATTATGAGTAGTCACGAAGTTATAGAGCCCACACGAGCCGAATGGCCTCGCTGATTCTTCGCTGTCCTGTGATCAAGATATAAAAGACAGGATAAAGTATTCCACACACGGTCCGCAGGAGGATAGGGAAGCACACCGAGAAGCACTATTGGACGTGCGGAGAAAAAGAGACGCGCACGTAGAGTGTAGATCCGATCTATGAAGATGACGAGAGGAGATAAGAGAGACGAGGAAGAAGAAAGTAAGAGAGGATGATGATGAGAGAGATGACGAGTGTACGCAGGCACGCCAGAGAAGTAATGAGAGGAGTAATGAAGAAAGAAGAAAAGCAAGAAGAGAGGACCTTGAAAGGAAGAGGATTTGGACACTCAAGACGAGTAAGGAGATGGGGAGGACATGGGGAAGGAAGAGACAGACGGACAGACCAAGATGGGAGAGAAACGACAACAGAAGGAGAAGAGAAGAAGTTTGTTGGGAGACATACTGGGAAGAAGAAAGAACCTAAAGGAGGCAGACATACGACGCAGAGGAAGAGAAAGGGAGAAGGAGGAGAAGAGGAAAAGATGAAAAGAGTGAGCACGGAGAGAGAAGAAGAGAGGAGAGGGAAGAGTACAAAAGACAAAAGCAGACAGAAGTTGAAAAGAGAATGAGTGAATTGTGAACCAATTGCAGAAATTATTTTAACAAGTGGAACGCAATCAACAGAAAGTCCCGTCTGGATAAACGGGCTAAGCCAGACAAACCTAGGACCCACGACAGCCGGAGCAAGTTGAAATAGACAGACAACGCAGAGAGAAGCGCTGTCGAAAATATGAGGCTTGCCAAAGAAGCTTGTTGTGGGCACACATATACGCGATCAGCGGTCCTGACGCACGGAGCGAAAGCCCGAGGAGGAGAGAGTAGCACGCATTTGCCCAAGAGTCAGCTCACGAGAAGGAGCCGCGGGGACAAGAGAAAGTCAACCCCTCATGGAGCCTGTCGGGAGATAGTGGTGACCTCTATAATTTTCAGTTGACTAACCTCCGGACGAGCCCGAGAAGGAGACCCGCCCTTGACAAAGGAGGTCACTCACATCCGTGCATCATGCCTCTCGTCCGCTTCGGGGAGGGAAGGGAAAATGACGAAGGGCGTGTTATCACTCGGCTGATATTAGATGTAAGAAATGAATCTGTTCGTGTTTTACCTTGGAATCACAGGACGCTTGCATCTACCGATTGCCTGACAGTGCATGGCTCACTACATGTGTATTTATGCGTTTCCCATGACGGTTCCTCCACCACCTATCCCCCTCCTTCCCTTCTTCCTCCTTCCTTCCCTTATTCCTCCTGCTTCTCTTCTTCCTCATTTCTTCCTTTTTTTCCTCTTCCTTCCTTTCTCTCTCCCTCTTTCCTCTCCTCCCTCCTTCCCTTCTTCTCCCTGCTTCTCTTCTCCCTCCCTCCTTCCCTTATTCCTCCTTCCTTCCTTTCTCTCTCCTTCCATCCCTTCTTCCTCCCTCCTTCCCTTCTTCCACCTTCCTTCATTTCTCTCTCCCTCCTTCTCTTCCTCCTCCCTCCTTCCCGCGCTATCTCTCTCCATCCCAAACTCCCGTTATCGACTCATTACCAACTCTTTATCACAAGGAAACTTCTTCACACAACTTTCTCTTTCATTCTAGATGACTAAATCTCTTATCGTTTTTTCTTCATTCCCAGACATTTCGTATAATCATTTCCGCTACAACTCCTTATATGAAAAAAAACTAACAAATATATAATCAGCTTTAAATGTTTGTGCAATTTGATAAACGTTCGAGGTCAGGAGGGGAAGTGGATAGGGAAGAGGAGAAGACACGGTTAGGTCCGCCATTAGCCTCAGTTCAACGTGGCCGATTGACTGATAGCATCGCCCTAGGTGCTGCCTAACCCCTTATACTCTCAGAGGGGGAAAAAATCAGCTGGAGACGTGACGAGGAATTTTCTGGACTCGAGAGACCACCACGCACGAGGTTTTTTTTTTCCAGTTCGTTATTCCTTTTCTGTGAGACCGGAGAGAGAGAGAGAGGGGGGGGGAGGGAGGGGTAGAGAGGGGTAGAGAGGGAGGGAGGGAGGGAGGGGAGGGAGGGAGGGAGGGAGGGAGGGAGGGAGGGAGGGAGGGAGGGAGGGAGGGAGGGAGGAGAGGGAGGGAGGGGAGGAGAGAGAGAGAGAGAGAGAGAGAGAGAGAGAGAGAGAGAGAGAGAGAGAGAGAGAGAGAAGAGAGAGAGAGAGAGAGAAACAAGAGAGAGAGAAACAGAGAGAGAGAGAGAAACAGAGAGAGAGAGAGAGAGAGAGAGAGAGAGAGAGAGAGAGAGAGAGAGAGAGAGAGAGAGAGAGAGAGAGAGAGAGAGAGAGAGAGAGAGAGAGAGAGAGAGAGAGAGAGAGAAAGAGAGAAGAGAGAAGAGAGATAGATAGATAGAATGATAGATAGATAGATAGAGAGAGACAGAAACAATGTCTAGACGAATCTTTCCC
>NW_020869274.1:208826-211326 GCF_003789085.1 Penaeus vannamei | reverse complement strand
GAGGAAGGGAAGGAGAGGAAGGGAGTGAGAGAGAGAGAGAGATAAATAGATAGATAGATAGATAGAGAGAGAGAATTATCCCGTCGCTCGGATGCGTTTGCGGGGGTCTGTCTTCTGGCGATTGGCTAATCTGCGTTGATTTCTTTGGGATCATTCGTGTGTTTTAAAGAAAAGGCGTAAAAAGCTTAAAATATACTGAGAGGAAATGGGGTTTCTATGGCTGATTTTATTCCCAATATCATTGATTACACGCAAGGTCTAGCACAAGGGTGTTTGTGCCTTATATGGCTGCATTTGTAAGCGTTGTGCATCCTTGCCTATCTTGTTTTATGCACCGTCATTTACCAAAGTCATGAATATCATTACTTGATTTCATTTATATTGGGCTCGCAACACAAAAGATTTTTATCTCCTATTTCTTATTTAGTGATTTTTCGACAAAAGTTTTGCTTCCCGACCGTCTCGTTTATTTTTTCATTTCAGTTCAGTGAGATTTTATATCTATTTGGAGAATCTTACATGATATTCATCAAGTACTCTTTCTGTAAATACACCTACTCTTTCTGTAAACACACACACACACAAACACACACGCACACACACACATACATATATGTATATGATATAATAAAATTTCTTCCTGGTTGATGATAAACACGAATTGAACCAGCATCAGTGCATTCTATCAGCAAGAATGCGGGCTATTCTGCTGAGCTTCACAAACACGAATAATTTATGAAAATATTTGAAAAGTTGGCAATTTTAACAACGGCGATCAGGCGACAAACAGACACCACAAGGCGTGCGTTGGCTGGCTTTAGACCTATATTAAAGTGTTCGCAAGTGTTCTGTCGAGTCTTTCTGAGTCGGATAACAAAATGCCGCTTGGCTTCCGTTCCTGGATATCTGAAGCCTCCTCCTGGAATAGATTCGGACTGGTGCGAGTTGTGACGTCAGAGGTAAACACCCTTTTCGTCTTTACAACTGGAATATGAGTGACAGAAGGGTTATGGTTAGGGCAAGAGTACGTAACCGAATAGGTAAAGGATTTCTAAGTAAAGACAAAGGTATGATAAAAAATTCGACAGCAAAACGGCCATGATCAAAACTTTTTTCTCGTGCTTATATTACCCCCACCTTCCATCACTAGCCACTGCATAGAAAACACCATCCCGACTAAACCAATGATAAAACATAAGAAACGATTTCTATGACTCAAAATTACAAATTTACACACTATTTTGATACAGCATTTACATTTTTACAAAGAAAAGATGCTTCTCTGAGTCCCGCCCTCGTTGAAATGGAAACCTGGCTACAGAAACACCCCTACAGAATATCACGAGGCACAGGACATGACCTGCAACTTTCACGATTGGTCGGATACGTCCATAAGAGGGTGAGCGGAAGATCAAGTGTCTTGCGCGATGGAGGGTGACATATTTGGTGGTTGAACTCTTTGTACGGAATGGTATGTCGGTCCGAAAAGACCATTATTTCTTTCGCGATCGTCATCCACCACGAAAAATGAGTAGCTTCTTCACTTCCTTTAGTGTCCAGCACCCTTTAAAAATGTCTCTGAACTACTTCCATTTCTTAATGATGACGATGATGATGATAATGATGATGACAATAATGGTGATAATGATGATAATGATGATGACGATGATGATATAGAGAAAAAGAACAGGATGAACGTCACACTTAAAAGACCAATTTAAAAAAAGCAAAAGAAAACTTTTATTCCGCAGCTTTCACCACCATTTAATTTATCCATTTATCCATAGGGGTCCATAGAAGAAAGAAAGAAAGAAGGAAAGAAAGAAAAACAAGATGTCTCTGAACTGCTTCCATTTCTTAATTAACGTGTTCAGTCACTGTCTATTCCAATCACCATCCCTAATATCGGTCATTAGCTAGAGATGGTCACGCAAGACGTCCATATCAGCCAGCGAACAAGACCTCACGGAACTTCGAAACACTAACGGCTCATTGACACAAACGATCACGTATCTACACCATTATGTAGAATCCCTTTGATGGAATTCTGCGGTTTTGTAGGTTGTTCGAAGGTGACTCGAGTACATCGGAAGGCGACGTGAGGTTCCTGCGGCAGGAGGAAGGAGGGGCGTGTCCTCTCCTGGAAAGGTATAAAATGAAAAGGACCGCGGGAAGGGAAACAGAAGCCGTCTGAAGAATTCCCTGAAGAAATTCTTACATTTTCCCCGACAGAAGCGCTTGCTGAAAAGTGAGTATCTCATGCGTTGTTTTAGCATATGAATATTGATTATGAATAATATCAACTGTCTAATAGAAAAGAGTCCTCGTGTGTTAGAAAACAGTTAAAGATGCACATTAAATGAATACACATAAATGGCAAGGTATCCTACGGTGGTAATAAAATGGCGAAAATAAAAAAAAAACATTACAAACAGAAAGGTTCTTTGGAAAATAGAACTAATTTGTGTACAGTGTTTGTCTCCGGCATCCATATACGTGA
>NW_020869274.1:173826-178826 GCF_003789085.1 Penaeus vannamei | reverse complement strand
TTAATAACACCTTCCTTTTCCCCAAGTAACATATTTCTTAATGGTGGAAACTCCAGTTATTGTGACGCTCGATCGGGTGGGAGGGAATTAGGAGGAAGGAAATGGGGGAAGGAAAAAGGGAGAAAGGGAAGATGGGGGAGAGAGGAGAGGAGGAAGGGGGAGGTGAGGGAAATGGGGATAAAGCGAGTGAAAAAAGGGAGAGTAGAAGGAAAGAGGAGAAAGGGAAGACGGGGGAGAGAAGAGAGAAAGGCGGGAGGTGAGGGAGTCGGGGATAAAGCGAAGTGAAAAGGAGAGGAGAAGGAAAAAGAGAGAAAGGAAGATGGGGGAGAGAGGAGAGGAGAAAGGTGGGAGGTGAGGGAATCGGGGATAAAGCGAGTGAAAAAGGGAGAGGAGAAGGAAAAAGAGAGAAAGGGAAGACGGGGGAGAGAGGGAGGGAAGGGGGGAGGTGGGGAGGTGAGGGAAATGGGGATAAAGCGAGTGAAGAAGGGAGGGGAGAAGGAAAAAGAGAGAAAAGGGAAGATGGGGAGAGAGGAGAGGAGGAAGGAGGGAAGTGAGGGAATCGGGGATAAAGCGAGTGAAAAAGGGAGAGGGAGAAGGAGACAGGGACAAAGGGAAGACGGGAGGAGAGGAGAGGAGGAAGGGGGGAAGTGAGGGAAATGGGGATAAAGCGAGTGACTAAGGGAGAGGAGAAGGAAAAGAGAGAAAGGGAAGACGGGGAAGAGGAGAGAAGGAAGCGGTGAGGTGAGGGAATCGGGGATAAAGGGAGTGAGAAAGGGAGAGGAGAAGGAGACAGGGGGATGCGAATAGAGGGAAAGAGAAAGGGATATAAGATAGAAGCGGTGTATGAAAGGAAGGAGGAGAGATAGAAGAAGAATACGGAGGAAGAAGGGAGGAGATGGAGAGAAGAAAATGAGAAGAGTGAAAATGGAAAGACAGAGAGGAGGGACAAGGAATGAGGGGTTAGGAGGGAGGATAAGAAAGGGGAGGAGGGAGGAGGAGTGATAATGTAGAAGTTAAAGCTAGGAGGAGGGAGAGGGGTGGTTAAAGACGGGAGAGAAATAAGGGGGGGGTTAGTGCCGTTAGGAAGGGAAAATAGGAGGGAGGAGGGAGGAGGGGGTTAAGAGTGGAAAAAAGGAGGGGAGAAGTAGGAAAATGGGATGGGAGGGATTAAGAGTGGGAGAAATAGGAGGGAGGGAGGAAGAGGGTTTAGGAAGGGGAGGGAGAAGGAGACAAGAGAAAGCAAAGAGGAGGAAAGGGAGTGAGAAGGAGGCAAGAGAAAGCAGAGAGGGGAAAGAGACGGAGGGAAAAGGGGTAGGAAAGAGGAGGGGAGAGGAGAGAGGAGGAGGGAGAAGGAGAGAGGAGGAGGGAAAAGGAGGCAAGAGAAAGCAAAGAGGGGAAAGAAAAGGAAGGAAAAGGGGTAGGAAAGAGGAAGGAGAAAGAGAGAGGAGGGGAAAAGGAGGCAGGAGAAATCAGAGAAGGGAGAAGAAGAGGGAGAAGGAGCGAGGAGGGAAAGGGGTAGGAGGAGGGTAAAGGAGGGGTGGAGGGAGGGGATGTTAAGAACAGCAAATACACCCTCAACCCGAGAGTAAACTTCAACACACACTCACACAACGTCAGGCGAAAGCACAAACAAATTGACGTAAACAATAAAATAAATATATAAAGACAAGGTAAAGATGATGTTTATGCGTTAAAAGTAGAAAGAAAGGGGAGAAAATAAACAAAGAGAGAGAGGAGAGAAGAGAGAGAGAGAGAGAGAGAGAGAGAGAGAGAGAGAGAGAGAGAGAGAGAGAGGAGAGGAGAGAGAGAGAGAGAGAGAGAGAGAGAGAGAGAGAGAGAAGAGAGATAGAGAGAGAGAGAGGAGGAGAGAGAGAGAGAGAGAGAGAGAGAGAGAGAGAGAGAGAGAGAGAGAGAGAGAGAGAGAGAGAGAGAGAGAGAGAGAGAGAGAGAGAGAGAGAGAGAGAGATTCTGATACATCCAAAAGTATGAAAGCGAAAAGAATAAATAAGTATTACATAAATCTATAAAAATTAGAGTTAAAACAAACATACGAATAAACAAGCTTACGAAACGGAGATAATCAAAACCGAAAAAAATGACATAAAAAATAACCAAAAGAGCGAAAAAACGCACACCCGTTCAATCATTTTCGTAAAAATAACCAAATCTCATTCTATACGGACCAGACAGTCTCCCCTCTACCCTCCCCCCCCCCCCACCCCGCCTCTCTCCTTTTGGCCCCTCCTCCCTCCTCCTTCCTTCGCTTCCCTGCCCCTCTATCCTCACCCCCACCCCACCCCCACCCCCCTCCCGCGAGATGATCAAGCGAGTCTATGCTAATGGGGAATGTTGCCATTCTTTCCTCCCTCCGCCCTCCCTCCTCATCACCCATCCCCTCCCCCCCTCCAACCCCAACTGGCTACTTCCCCCCCCCCCCGACTATTGATCTGAAGGAAACTGAATATCGATCTTATGAATGCCGTTGCTTGTGTTATTTTTATTGTTGTTGTTGTTGTTATTGGTTGTTGTTCTCTCTTTGTGCTTGTTTTTGCTTTTTTTTTAGATATATGTTGATTATGTTAAATGTAATGTAATACTCACGCGTAAATGCACACACACACGTAGGACACACTTAAATACATATACATGGTTACATTTATGTATATATATATATATATATACATCATACATATATTATATATATATATATATATATAAATTATTATATATATATATACATATATAATACATATACATATATATATATAACATATATACATATATATATATATATATATATATATATTATATTATATATATTATATATATATATATATATTAATATATATATATATATATATATATATATATTATATTATATATATATATATATATATATATATATATATATATATGTACAGTGTGTGCGTGTATCGTATATATCGGGGGTGTCAAACTCGTGGCTCGAGATGTCACAAATGGCCCGCGAGGTGACAGCTGACAAGAATGATTAACGTGTGAAATTTTGGTTCAAAGTAATATTTGATAAAGAGACTGGCGATTCACTAATACGCTTTGGTTAAGGTTTACGAAAGGACCGCACCGACTAGGAGAAAATTGAAGAGCATAGCGTTGTAGGCGACGAAAAACTACATATATTGCGTACAAAATTGATTTGCAGAAGTGAACCTGTTCGAGTTAAATGAGGAAAAGTTGGCGCGCGGAATGTCCAACACCCTCACGTCGCAGCGAACTCTTAGCTGCGCGGGAACCCAACATGAACTGTTTTGGCGCATGTAGCTCGTGACGTCACGACACATTTCTTAGAAATGCACTGTAGTAAAATGTATTTCTGTATTTTAATTTATTAGATTTTTTTTTTACGAAAAACGCATTCATCAAATGTTTATTCCTTAAATGCACGATGTGATCGATTTTTACCATATACGTACCATAGTTTCATTAGAAATGCACGCTGCCTTCTCCCGGCGAATTTGACAGTTCTATTGTTTGTTCCAAAGGTGAAGGTTGTTTACAGTGCTACTTGCGTTTCCGATTTTTTTTTCCAACTTTGCTGTGAAATCGATCTCTCAGTGAAATCGTTACAATATCAGGGATAACACGAAACTCAGTGAAAAACAATAACCGTGTTCCAGTTGTAGAATTTCGTCTGCGGTTCGTCACTTCCCAACCACCGTCCCCTCAACTTTAAGGTAAACTCATCTTGTATTTCTAAATGTAGTCAGTAGCGATATAGAGGCACCGGTAGGGAAGCTAGATAATCGGGAGGGGGTCTGGTGGCGGAGCCCCCGGTAGGGAAATACGGCAATCGGGAGGGGGCCGGGACATAGCCCCCGGTTTAGGATTTATTTATTTATTTATTTATTTTTACTGGCCGTTCGTGCGTTTAAGATGCGGTTCACTCGCTCGTTCGTTCGCGCAACACCGTATCGAATCATCCGTGGCCGAATCTTCTCATGTTTTTACATTTTCCACTTTCTTTGTCATCTGAAGTACTATCCTTGGCTCGGATTTTCAATTTCCCACATTCTTTTGCTTTTTAAGATGCATGGTATGAACGAAATAACCCCCCATAACCCCGATTCCCCACGGGATCCCCCAACCTTGTTGGCGGGAGTCGGGGACTATAGTATTATCATAAATGGAAATAAGAATTTGAAACCGAAGGCGCAGCCATTGCAGGTACTCGAACACACGAACCGGTAGATGTTTTTAGTAAACAATCATGAATCAGTGCGTGTCGTGTGTGCCGAAATTCGCTATTTTATATGTCGTTTTGTCAGTGCCTCGCCGCGTCTTTATCGAAATCCTGCGTTCTATTCCGTTTTGTGATCACTCGTTTATGAATAACCAGGATAAAATATGTCCGGAATTGATGTGTATCTTGGGAAAACTTCGTAATTCTAACCGTGTCGGAATCTTGAAGTCTCCCAGAAATGGACAACGCAGCATTTACAGCGAAATCTTCACATTCTTCGCATTTTTAGCATTTATTTACTCATAAAACGCCACTCCAGTATCGAAATCGCGTGCTGTACTTCGCTATATATGGCCTAGGTTAGGAACGACCGTATCTTCAGCGAATGAGGTATGTCACAAGTTACATTTCGTTTTAGATTAATCAGTTATACGTATATTTGATTAGATGGTAATGAACATTCTAGAGATAGAATATTCTTTTTTTTTTCATTTTTTTCCAATATCCCCCCCCCTTATCCCCTACGATCTTGGGGGACACGTGGGAATCGGGGTTTTTAGGGGGGGGGGGCATACATAGGTCTCCCACACAAGCTCTCATTGTAAAACTGTAAAGAAAACTTATCGCAAAGATGAGCCAAACTTTCCCACAAAAAATAACCGTTTTTAGGGATATTTGAAGGTATCAATGCGCCATACAATGACGTCACACCAAATTTTGAAGAGCGTAAAATGCGAATAGATTATAGAAATTAGTTAAATGAATTAATATAATGGTAATT
>NW_020869274.1:133826-158826 GCF_003789085.1 Penaeus vannamei | reverse complement strand
TTATTACTTATGTACTTATTGGTTACACATTTATGTTCTACTGAATGGGTTATTTATTGTTTTTCTTTTTTTTAATTCCTTTTTTAACATCTATTTACATATTTACTTATTTTCTTCTTGTTTAAGTGATTATAATTCCGTGTGTTTTATTTTTCTCCGGGATTTAAAAATTATTTTCACTTCACTCTTATTTTTCTCGTTCTCACGGCTTGAAATTTTCCTCTTTTCACTCTTCCAACTTTTAAAGGCGATATTTTCACACTTTCGGCTTTTAAGGATCTATTTTTTTTCACTTCTTCATTCTTCAAATACTCGAAATTTTCTTCCTTTTCATTCTTGAGATTTTTTTCCCCTTTCCAACTTCTGCATCTCGTCCATTTTTTTTTTCTTTTTTTTTCTTTCTTACTTTTATTACAGTTTCATCCGTTTGATGTCCTAGGTGTAACTTGACTTTCTTTCGTCTCTCCTTTCTTTCTTTTTCTTCCTCTTCTTTCTATTCTTCTTTGCATCCTTTCCCTTCCTTCTCTTTCCCTCTTCCTAACTCCCTTCTTTTCCCTTCCTCCTTTCTCTTCATTCTCTTTCCTCTTTCTTACTCCCTTCTTTTCCCTTCCTCCCTTTTCTTCTCCATCTTTCCATCCCTCTTTTCCTCCCTTGCTGTTTCCTCTATCCTTCTCTCTCTCTTTTACTCCTTTCTCTACTTCATCCTCCCATCCTTCCCTTCCTCGCTTCTCTTCAACCATTCCGTCCCATCACTTCCTCACCTCTTCTCCTTCTCTTCCCTATCCCTCCTTCCCTCTCCCCCATTCTTCCTTCACTCCCTCCTTCTCTTCCCATCCTCCCCTCCTCCCCTTCCTCATCTCCCCTAACCCGCGTTCCCTCCCTTCCTCCTCCATCCCTCCCTCCTTCTTCCTGTCCCTCCCCTCCCTTCTTCCTTCCTATTCTCTCCCCTGTCCCTCCTTCACTTTCCCACCTTTACTCCTTACCCACCATCATCCTTCCCTCCCTTCTCTTCCCCCCCTACCCATCTTACCCTCGCTCCCCCCAAACCCCCTTCTTTTAGTGATAACAAACCTCCCCCCCTCCCCCCCCCAAAAAAAAAAAAAAAACTTTTGCCATGCAGAACATTTATTACGGTTCAACTTGGAATCCTTTCCCGGGGTATTTTCGGCCATTACGTTCCCCCGCGGAAATCTTCGTCGCAAGGGGGGAGGAGGGGGATGGGGGTGTTGGGGGCGTTTGGAGGGGTGGGGGGGCGGCGATAAGAAGAAGGAAACCCGGGATGTGCACGGCGCTGTCTTGAGATTCGCGTTGGCTTGGTGGCTTTTTTAATGATTATTTTATCATTTAGTTTTTTTTTCTTTTTTTAAGTGGGGGAGGTTTATTATGATTTGTTTTTTATTATCGTTGTTGTTTTATTATGGTTATTGCTGTTTATTATTTTTATTATTCCTTGTTATTATTATCATCAATCATTATATTTTATTATTATTTTTAAATTATTAATCTATTATTATTTATTATTATTATTATTGTTATTGTTATATTAATTATTGATTAATTGTTTATTAATTGTATTATCAAATTATTAATTATTACTCACCATTACTACTACAAGCACTACTAGAATCATTATTTATCCAATCATCACTATGATTAATAATTATCTTTATTATACTTTGTCTTGTGATTGTCATTTGTCATTATCACTGTCATTAATCATTTATCATTGTATATATTATATTCTTCTTCGTATTATTATTTCATTATTATTTTATTAATTATTATTATTATATTATTATTAGTTAATTATAATAATTGTTTATTAGTAAAATTATTATTTATTATTAATAATTATTATTATTATTGTCATCGTCGTCTACGAGGAGACTAGGGGAAATGATGCTTTAGGTGCGAAGGGGGGGGGTGGGAATTGCACGGGTTTATTTATTTATTTATTTTGAGGGGGGGAGTAGGGTGGAAGTGGGAAATGAAAATCAATGTTTGCTAGTTAAGATTCTCTCTCTCATCTCTCTCTCTCTCTGATCTCTCTCTCTCTCTCTCTCTCACTCTCTCTCTCTCTCTCTCTCTCTCTCTCTCTCTCTCTCTTCTTCTCTCTCTCTCTCTCTCTCTCTCTCTCTCCTCTCTCCTCTCCATTCCTCTTCTTCTCTCTTCCTGTCTTCTCTCTTCTCTCTCTCTCTCTCTCTCTCTCTCTCTCTCTCTCTCTCTCTTCTTCATCTCTTATCTCTCTCTCTCTCTCTCTCTCTCTTCCTCTCTCTATCTCTCTCTCTCTCTCTTTATCCTCTCTTCCTCTCGCTCTCCGATCTATTTTTCTCTCTCTCTTTCTCTTACTTCCTCCCGTCTCTCATCTCTAGGCGTTCTTCGTGTTTCTGCCAAAATGAAAACGCAATTTTACCCGAACCCAATTATTGATTCTTTGTTCCCCACGAGTTGAATTTGCATCCACGCGCTCATGCAACGTTAAGTCGACAGTAAGAGATATCCGACAGTCCACTTATCATCGGGTTATTACTAACTATGGATATATCGGACATGGCAGGCGCAGTAGCACAATGTTGATCTGACACGCCCTTGGTATTCACGCTTCTAGTGATCTCGCGTGTGGCTGTTTGGGTGTCGCGTGTATCTCTCTTTCCTGTCTGTCTGTCTGTTTTTTCTGTTTTTTGTTTGTTTCTGTCTGTCTCGTTCTCGTCTCTCTCTTTGTCTCTCTCTCTCTCTCTCTCTCTCTCTCTCTCTCTCTCTCTCTCTCTCTCTCTCTCTCTCTCTCTCTCTCCTCCTCTCCCTCCCTCCCTCCTCCCTCCTCCCCCCCCCTCTCTCCCTCCACTCCCTCCCCTCCTCCCTCCCTCCCTCCCTCCTCCCTCCTCCTCCCTCCCTCCTCCCTCCTCCCTCCCCCCCCTCCCCTCTCTTCCCTTCTCCCTCTCCCTCTCCCCATCACATCATGCGGCAATAGGTTCAGTCCACCGGCGTCATGCAACGAAGTCGTCTATCCAGCGGAGGTCATGCAAAACTCGCCTTTACCAAGCGACGCGACCCCGCAGCAGAGCACTTGTCCTTCAGATCAACAACTCGCCTGTGGTTTCTTCCTGTGTGGATCGTATGGGCGTGTTGGGTCTTTTATCATTTTTTTTATTTTTTTTCGATTTTATGTGTGGGTTTATTGGGTCTTTTCTTTTCTTTTCTTTTCGATTTTGTGTGTGTTTTATGGGTCTTTTTTTTTTTTCGATTTTGTGTGTGTTTTCTTTGGGTTGGGTTTTGTCTCGCTTTCCTCTTTCACTGTGTCTGTAATTCTTCGTTTTGGTCTTGTAAGTAACCTTGAACATATATACTTACATAAATACATATATACATAGGCTTACATGTATGATGTATAATGTATATATAAATATTTATGTATATATATGTATGTATATATATGTATAATATATGTATGTATATATATATATATATATAATATAATATTATGTTATATATATATATGTATATATATAATATATATGTAACGTCAAGCTATCTCTCCTCGCTCATATCTGTAACCTTTCCAACTACCTGTAACCCACAATCACCTACCTGGCCGCCGCCTTTTACCTGTGCCCTAAAATATCCACGTTGTATGTTCTTCCCTTATATAACGATAGTGTCTAGCCTCTCCATTCAGGGCTTGGCTATCAGATTGTACGTTCGTGGTCTTAAATTATTTTTCATCTTTGTGTATATATGTCTGCCTGTCGATCTATATGTCTCTCTCTCTCTCTGTCTATCGATTTATGTCTCTCTCTCTCTCTATCGATCTATCAGTCCATCTGTGGGCTATTTTGTAATCTTTCTCTTTTCTTTGGTCCGATCGTTGCTTCCATTCCAGCTCTCTGTTTACAATATGAAAAGGAAATGATGAATTAAGAAGTAAACAGATAAACGACACTTTGGAAAAGAATTGATGAATTATAAACAGAAACGACAATTTGGAAAGATGAATTAAGAAATAAAACAGATAAACGACAATTTGGAAAGGCACTGATGAAATTAAGGAATAAACAGATAAACGACAATTTGGGAAAAGAACTGATGAATTAAGGAATAAACAGATAAGGGAATTGAAACAGAGAAACGACAATTTGGGAAAGAATTGATGAATTAAGAAATAAACAGATAAACGACAATTTGGAAAAGAATTGATGAATTAAGAAATAAACAAACGACAAAGGGCCTGTTAAAAGGTAGGGATCTTTTATCTCGCGGAATGAAATATCGCTGACGTACTTACCTTTGAAAAAATACCAATAAAAAAAGGTTTATAGACCATTTACTCGTATAGGAAATTGGACCCCATCTCCCCCTCCCCGCCCCGTCCTGCCCTCCCCCCCATCCTCTTATCCCCTTCCCCCTCCATCCCTCCTTCCCACCCCCTTTCTCCTCCTTATGCTCTTTCTCCCACCCCACTACCTCCTCCTCCTCCTCCCCTCTCTTCCTTGCCCCTCTCCCTTTCTCTCCTCCTCCTCCTCCCCTCTCCTCCCTCCTCCTCCTCCCCTCTCCTCCTTTCCCTCCTCTCCTCCTCCTCCTTCTCCCCTCTCCTCCATCCCCTTTTCCCTTCACCCCCCGCCTTCCTCTCCCCCACCCATACTCTCTGATGTACTATTCTGTCAATTGATTTATGGTTTCAATTTAGTATATCGTTTGCAATAGGGAAATTGGGACGTTGTGGTTCCCATCCTGGCATATTTTTTATTTTTTATTTTCGTTTTATTTTTTTTTATTTTTTAGTGTTGTGATTTTTTTCTGGATGTTGGATGTATGTGTTTGAAATTTTGAGAGACAGACAGACAGACAGACAGACAGACAGACAGAGAGACGGACAGAGAGAGACAGAGAGAGAGAAAGAAGGAATGTGAGTGAGTGAGTGGAGAGAATGCATAAGAGCATTTGAAATATATTCATCAAACTATTTATACATATTCCTCCACCGAGTACCATTTTTATATCATAACAAGTACAATATTTACTACTTTCCCCATCGACGAATTCATGTATTTCTTTATTTTTAGTCTCCTCTTTCACTCTAATTTATCTATTTAGGGTTATCACCTTCATAATGTTGATCACCTTCTCTTAACCTGGCTCTTGGGTGATGGTTTTGAGGGAAAGGGGCTCAATAGTCATCTGTCGAGAGAAAGTTAAATGTCATTTTAAAGTGTCGGATTAAGGTAGGTAGTCATCGTTCGTCTATCTCTTCTCTTTTTCTCTCTTTCTCTTTCTTTGCCTCTCGTTCTCGTCTCTCTCTCTGTCGGCCTGGTCTGTTTGTAGGTCTATCTCTCTGTCTGTCTGTCTCTCTCTCTCTCTCTCTCTCTCTCTCTCTCTCTCTCTCTCCTCTCTCTCTCTCTCTCTTCTCTCTCTCTCTCTCTCTCTCTCTCTCTCTCTCTCCTCTCTCTCTCTCTCTCTCTCTCTCTCTCTCTCTCTCTCTCTCTCTCTCTCCTCCTCTCTCCTCTTCCTCTCTCTCTCTTCTCTCTCTCTCTCTCTCTCTCTCTCTCTCTCTCTCTCTCTCTCTCTCTCTCTCTCTCTCTCTCTCTCTCTCTCTCTCTCTCTCTCTCTCTCTCTCTCTCTCTCATTCCTCTCTCTCACTTCCACTCTCTCACTTTCTCTCTCTCTCTCTCTCTCTCTCTCTCTCTCTCTCTCTCTCTCCTCTCTCTCTCTCTCTCTCTCTCTCTCTCTCTCTCTCTCTCTCTCTCTCTCTCGCACCCTCATTCTGTTTTGATTAAGAGCCTCTTCATTATCCACAATGTTTTCAATTATATTATGATAATAATCAAGAGTAGATCTCATACTTTTTTATTCCGGATGTTGGGAGGGAGAAAATATTAATGTTCTAAAGCGCACACACACCACTCACACACACACACACACACACACACACACACACACACACACACACACACACACACACACACACACACACACACACACACACACACACACACACACACACACACAACCCACAGACACATACACACACACAAGCTATATATGCACACCCCATATTCTACAATATAACGTACATGCATATATATCGCGATAGGGAAAGAAAAGAAAAAAAAACGGAAAAAGAAAAAGAAAAGGACATCCAATAAAGCGCCATAACGGACCATAACACAACATGGCAGAACAGAACGCAACATAAATCGCATAGGACTACCTCATAATGATGGAGCCCCCCCCCGGACCTTATGTTACACAGGGAAGGATTACCTTAATGATACCCTTTTACATAAAGAGAGGGGGGCGGGGGGGGGGGGGGACGCGGCGCCCCTCTCGATCCAATCCCTCACGCCCTTCCCGAATCACTGGCGAGGGGCGAGGGATTTGAATGATTGGCGGAGAGATTGAAGGAAAGGGGGTGGGGGGAGGGAGAGGGGGAAGGGGGGGACGAGAGGGTGGGGCGTGGGGGAGAGAGGGGAGGGGGGGCGTGGGGGGTGAAGAGATGGTTTGGTGGGGGTGGCGTGGGGGTGAATATGGTTTGAGAGAACGAAAGGGGGAGGGGGAGGTGTAGGGGGAGGGAAGGATAAAAGATGGGGGAGAGGGAGGGAAGCGATAAAGGAAGAGGAGAAAGGACAGATGACGGGAAGGAGGAGATGAGAAATGAAAGGAGGAGGAGAAGAGAAGGGAGGGAACAATAAGGAGGATAGAGTCATGAGAGAAAGGAGGAAGAGGGGAGAGGTGAAAAGGGGGAGAGAAGGAGGGAGAGGGTCGTGAGAGGGAGACATGTGCGAGGGAAGGTTGTTTAGGAGGGGAGGGGGGGAGGGGAGCGCAGGGGGCGGCTCTCCCCGCAACACCATTATAAAGGAACAACGCAAAGCTCTCTCTCTCTCTCTCTCTCTCTCTCTCTCTCTCTCTCTCTCTCTCTCTCTCTCTCTCTCTCTTCTCTCTCTCTCTCTCTCTCTCTCTCTCTCTCCTCTCTGTTTTTTACCTGCCGCTCTCTTCTTCATCTGTATCTCTCCCTCCTGCATTCTCTATCCTCTCATCTCTCTCTTTCCCTCTTTTAACCCCTTAATCCTCCCCCTTGCTCTCCCCTCTTTTAACCCTTTTTTTCCCCTCTTCCTCCATGCCCTATCCCCCTCTCTTTCCTCCCCTATCCCTCCCTCTAACCAGACTTGCTCCCCATGCACACTCTCCCTCCCTTCTCCCTCCCCTCTCTCCTCCTATGCCGCCTCCCTTCCTCCCTCTAACCCTTTCCCCTCTGTATCCTCTCCTTCCAAACCAAGACTTGCTCCCCATGCACACTCTCCGTCTCCGTTCCCCTTCTCATCCTCCACCTTTCCTTTCCCTGCACCCCTTCCCTCCGTCCCTCCCTCCTCCTCCTTTCCCTCTCTCCTTCCCCCTTTTCCTCCCTTCCCTCCCTAGCCTTCCCTCCGTCTTCCTCCCCTACCTCCCTACCTCCCTCTAACCGACTTGCTCCCCACTGCACACTCTCCGTCCCCCCCCTCTCTCATCCTTCCCTCTTCCCTCCCTCCCTCTCTCCCTCTAACCAGAGTTCTGCCCCATGCACACTCTTTACACCTGGGGGCGGTCGGACACCTGGGGTTATTGCATTACTCGCGGGGCTCCCCAAGGGGATGAGGGGGACGGGGATAAATAGACGGGGATGTGTGTAATGAGAATGGGAGATGAGGGCAGGAAGGGGCTTGTTCGGTTTGCTGGTACACAGGGACACATGGGAACGCGTTCGGTGCACGTACACGAGTGCATATGTGTGTGTATGTGTGTGTGTGTCTTAGTGTGTGTGTGTGTGTGTGTGTATAGTGTGTGCGAATGTGAGTGTGTATAGTGTGTGTATGTGTTGTCTGTAGTGTCGATGTGTGTATGTGTGTGCTATGTGTGCGGCCGCGCGTGTATGTGTGAAAAGAAAGTCGAGAGAGAGAGAAATGTATTTGAAAGTGCGTGCGAACTCGTGCATGTGCGTGCCCTTAAGGATAGCACCCACCCTTCCCACCCTTTCTCCCGCTCGTCTCCCCCCCTCACCCCCTCCCCCTCCCCACCCATTCTCCTCCCCCCGCCCCACCCATTCTCTCCCACTCCCCCCCTCCCCCGTCGAACCTTTGCAGCTCACAATGGTCGGGTTCCAAAAAGGACAAGGGGAGGAGGGGTAGGGGGATGAGGGTAGGGAGAAGGGGGGATGATGATGAGGTGAGGGGAAGTTATTATGATAAAGGGAGGGAGGGAGAGGAAAGGGGAGAGAGAAGGCGCCTGTGATTGAATCGCTGCCGCCGAAGAAGAAAGTTTTCCCCTCACACCCCTCCATTCCTCCCCTTCCTTCCTAACTCCCTCCTTTCTTCTTTCCTCTAACCCCCCCTCCCTTTCCTCCCTTCCTCCCCTCGTCCCGCCCTCCCTCCCTCCCTTTCTCCTTCCTCCCCTTTCCGCCCACTCTCCCTCCCTCTCTCCCTCCCTCCGCCCCCCCTTCCCCTCTTCCATTACCACACTCAGATTGTGATATTTCATTAAAAAAAAAAGAAAGAAAAAAAGAGATAGAAAGAGAGAAAGAAAAAAGGAAAAAAGATTCCTCGGTCTTGATGATCTCATCTTTTCACTCATCTCATTCTCTCATCTTGAGGGGATTAACCTCGATAACAACATCATCTCAACCCTTTTCTTCTGTTACGCCCCTTGACGACCCCTACCCCACCCCCACCCCTCCTGCACTCTCTCCATCCCCTTCTCCTCCTCCTCTGCCTCCGACGACGACCCCCCCTCACCCCCTCCTGCACTCTCTCCATCCCCTTCTCCTCCGTTCTCCGTCTCCCATACTCTCCCCACCTTCCCACCCCCTTCCACACCTCTCTCTCCCTGGTCTCCCCTCCCAAAACCCCTCCCTCTCCTGGTCTCCCTCCAAACACCTCCCCCCCCTCCCTCTCCTTGTCTCTTCTCCCAAACCCCCCGCTCCCCCTCCTTGGTCTCCCCTCCTAACCCCCCCATCCCCTCCGCCATCCCTCCCCCCCCCCCCCCCGTCCCGTCTAGCAGGCACTTAATTCCGGGTCTCATTCTGTCGTTGGCACTAAAGGAGGCACTGGGGGCCGCCTCAACCCGACCCTGATCTAGGCTCGGTCTCCCCTTGTCTCGTACGCTGCAACTATCTATCGATTATCATGGTCGTCATATTACTCTTCTTGTTTTCTTCTTCTTCTTCTTTTATTTTTTGGGTTTTATTTGTATTATTGTTTTTTTTTAATTCTTCGGTGTTTGTGGATTTGTGTTTCTGAACTTTGTTTGTGGGCCTGTCTGTCTGTGTCTGTCTATCTCTCTCTTCTCTCCCCCCACTCTCTCTCTTCTCTCTCTCTCTCTCTCTCTCTCTCTCTCTCTTCTCCTCCTCTCTCTCTCTCTCTCTCTCTCTCTCTTCTCTCTCTCTTCTCTCTCTCTCATCTCTCTCTTTCTTTCTCTCTCCTATCTCTCTCTCTTCTCTCTCTCTTTCCGTGTGTGTGTGTGTGTGTGTTTATTTTTTCCCTCTTACCCTCCCCGTCGTTTTATTGGGCTATTATTTTCTTCTTCCCTTCCCTCCTTCCCCTGTCTTTTCCCTTCTATTTCTTCTTCCCTTTCCTCTCCTTTTCCCCTCCTTCCTTTCCTTTCTCTCCTCCTTCCTCTCTTCTCCCTTCTCTTCCTATCCTTTCCCCTCCTCTTTCTCCTCCTCCTCCCTCCCCTTTCCCCTCCTCTTCCTCCTCCTCCTCCCTTCTCCCTTTCCCTCCCTTCCCTCCCCTTTTTCTTCTCTCTACCCCCTCTCCTTTCCCTCCTCTTCCCTCTCCTTTCCCATTCTCCTATCCTTTCTCTTCCTCTTCCCTTTCCTCTTTCCCTCTCCTTTTCCCTCATCTTCCCCTCTCTTTCCCCTTCTCTCCCTTTCTTTCCCTCTTCCTTCCCTTCCTTTACTTTCCCTCCTCTCCCCCCTCTTTCCTTTTCCTCTTTCCCCTCTCCCTCTTCCCTTCCCTTCCCTTCCCTCCCTTTTCCCCCTCTCCCCCCTTCCTGTGAGTGGTTCTTCGAGCTCTTAACAGATTCCTCGACCAGTTTTTCCCCCATTTTGTGAGACACCTCGCAAAGACGATCGTAACTTTGTGACGTCTTTGTAATGAGGTGAGGGAGGAAGGTAGAATAGGAAGATAGGAAAAAATGGCGATAGATATAGAGAGGAAAAAGGGGGATGGGGCGGGGTGGGGGGGGAGAATCAATTTACTCCGTTAAGTTACTCCGATTCGTAAACGTGTTGTTTTTTTTATCTCTAGAATTAACTATTTTTTTATATGTTTGAGTTTTATTTTCCACCATTTTAACTTTTTTCGGCCATTTTGTTTTTGTTTTTTTTTTGTTTGCTGTGTTTTCTTCCGCATATTGTTCCTTCACATCATTCGTTTTCTCCCTTGTCTATTATCGTTCTATCTCCTTTCCCTTTCTTCAGTTACTCTTTGCCTCTTCTTCTAATTCCCTTTCTTCCCTCCCTTTTTCATCTACTTCCTTTCCTTCTTCTCCTCCTCCTTCTTTTTCTTCTTCTTCTTCTTCCCTTCCTCCTCCTTTCCTCCCTCTTCTCCTCCTCCTCCTCTCCTCTTCCTCTTCCCGTCTTCGGGACGGAAACTTCAAAAGAAGACGGGGAGGAAATTTCATCTCTCCATCTCGTCCAATCCTATATTAACCCCTCGTTTTAGCACCATTTCAATAGCTCTCGTTCTTTTTTCTCATTTCTCTTCTTTCTTTTTCTTTCTTTCTTTCCTCGTTTTTCTTCTTTTCCTCTTGTATCTGTTCTTTTTTCTTTTCTTTTCTCTCTCTCTCTCTTTTCCTCTTTTTTATCTCTCTTTTTTCTCTTTCTTTCTTTCTATCTCTCGTTCTCTCTCTTTTCCTCTTTTGATCTTTTTCTTTTTCTTTCTCTCTTTTTTTGTTCTGTTTCTTCTCTCTCTCTCTCTCTCTTCTCCTCCCTCTCTCTCCTCTCTCTCTTTCTCTGCTCTCTCTCTTCTCTCTCTCTCTCTCTCTCTCTCTCTCTCTTCCTTCTGCCTTCAACTTCGTCAATTTTTAAAATGAAAACAAAGTTATCCACCGAGAAAGTAAAAGGGTTACGGCCATTTCTGGTGGAATCAGCCACCCTTCTGCTCCCCCCCCCCCCCCCTCCCCCGCACCACTTTGTCCTACACCCCCTTTCCCCCAAATCTTCCCACTATTTCGTCTTTCTTTCTTTCTTTCTTTTTTTCTCTCTCTGTCTGTCTCTGTCTCTCTCTCTGTCTGTCTCTCTCTCTCTGTCTGTCTTTCTTTCTCTCTCTCTCTCTCTCTCTCTCTCTCCTTTCTCCTCTCTCTCCTCTCTTCTCTCTCTCTCTCTCTCTCTCTCTCTCTCTCTCTCTCCTCTCTCTGTCCTTTCTCTCTCTCTTCCCTTCTTCTTCTCTTCTTCTCCTTCTCTCTCTTTATTATTATTATTCCATTCCTATTTCTTTTATTTTTCTTATTCTTCATTATATGCTATTCTTATTCTTCTTTCTTCTTCTTTATCTCTTCTCCTCTTCTCCTTCCTCCTCCTCCTCCTCCTCCTCCTCCTCCTCCTCCTCCTCGCCCCCAGCTCGATCGCGATAAACGAGAGATGAAAGATATAAAAAGGCGGAAAGGAATGGCAGACGAAACAGAAGACCGCGGAGGAGAGAGAGAGAGAGAGAGAGAGAGAAGAGAGAGAGAGAGAGAGGGAGGGAGGGAGGGAGGGAGGGAGAGAGGGAGAGAGGGAGGGCGAGCAAGCGGGAGGGAGCCGGGAGAGAGAGGCGGGGTGGAGAGAGATATACACTCATAGGCGAAAGCTTGGACTGTTTAAAAGAGAGGATCGAGAGGCGGCCGAAGGAGGACTTGTAGGGAGGGAAGAGGGAGATAGGAGATGTATGATGTAGATAGATGTGTGACTGTCGGCAGCGGATCAACGACAGCAGCTCGGATTAAGTGTTCGGAGACATGTGGGGTACGAGTAACGATTGGGATGAGTAGCTGATGCGAGCGTAAAATCGGATAGTACAACTTGACGTTAACGCAAAGACGTAGGATAGAGGAAGCGGAGAAGAGCGTTGTAATCGCGAGAAGTGCGTAATGCTAGCAACGTAGACGCGTAGACGTAGAAGAGAAACCGACGATAAAGTAACGAACAGAAGACATAGAAGACGAAGCAGAGGGATGGTAGAAGGGCGTGCGACAACGATAGCAAGTCGGCGAAAAACCGGAGACGGATGAGAAAGGAACGAGCGATACGCGGAAGAAAATAACCGGAGCCCGAACGCGCGCGCAGGAACAAGACGAAATGCGGAGACCAGACGACGAGAATTCCGATTGTAGAACATAGAAAGACGAAAGCGTGAAGACATTAATTAACGAACGCGAAGACAAAGAGAAGACGAACGGAAGAGCACAGGACGACGAACCGCAGACATAGAAGACGAACCGAAGACAAATTAACGAACCGCAGACACAGAAGCCGAACCGAAGACAAAGTAACGAACGGCGATAAGACATAGAAGAAGACGAACCGAGACAATTAAACGAACCGAGACAAATTAACGAACGGAAGACCAGAAGCTGACGCTGGACGCCAGGAGAACGCGGAACCGGCATCCAAGGCGGGCGTGGGAGGACGCGCGTCCCTTCGGAGTGTCTTAAAGTTACCTCCGCGGGCGACCGCCGAGAGGACGCCAGCTGCGACAAGACGCTTAACACAATACGGGGAATGAGACGAGAAAAAATTGCCGTCTGGTGGAGTGCGCGACAGGATAGAGAGAGAGAGAGGGGAGCGAGGGGGGAGTGATGGGTATTGTTTCGGGTCGCAGAGAGAGATGAATGGGGACTAGCGCGCGCCGGGTACGCACGCCGCAAGATCATGCTCTGGCTTAAGAGAGTTTAGAGAGAGAGGTTGGTGGAGTTTGGAGCAGCGGTTGCCTGGGAACGGGTTCCGAGGATGACGGGATAATGCTCGGAGGAGTAGGGGTGATGCACGTGGGTGTAGGGCGAGTGAGAGCGAGGGGGATGTGGGTAGTAGAGAGGATTAAGTAGCTTACGTTGGCCAGAACACGAAGAGACTTGTGTTCTAGCAGCGTAGGAGTAGGCTCTGGGCATAGCAGTTGGGGAAAGAGGCGACGGCGCGAGTATATCAGACCGAGAAGCACGTCACGTCGCGATGGGACTTGAGAGGTGCTACATCGAGAAGTTGATGAGTTGTTTGGACTTGCGGAGAGAGGGAGCATGTGGGTGCACGGAGGATGTGAGTCTTGTCGACTGATGTCGGCTAGGTTTGTAGGAATCGATAGGATAGTGTGGGACGCAGATAGCATGTGTTTGTATTCGCATCACTCTCATACGACATGGACGGCACTGCTGGAGCGTGTTATTGACTGGATTCAGTATGCACGTTCGTCTGGGCGGACACGCGATTACACATGAGAGCAGGGTAAGGACGCGAGGATGCCCACGTGAACACTCTACCTGAGAAGGTGCCTCTAACACCAGCCAGTCACAAGACCTAAATCTACCTTGCTTAAGGATAGGAATTTCGACCATGTCGCCGCCGACAAATTGGCACCCTAATCACCCGAGTGTATTTATCCATCGATTAAGGATGATAAGGTGCTATCATTCTCCCCCGAGCCAAGGGAAAATCGCCTTAAGGGCCGGCGTCAATAGGGATCAATCTCCCTCGATCCGTTCGGGCTTCAATAGGCATTTAAGACTTTTTTTCCCCCCCCCATCCCCTTTAAACGTCTTATATCACGTCCGTCCATATCGTTAAGGGACCCAAGACGCCAGACGTCGATATGTGACGTAAAAATGAGACGTTATAGGATTCTGTCTCGGTGGCGTCGTCTCAGGCAATCAGCTGATTTGTGTGCGGTGGATGCGCTGTGAGGGATTCGAGGCCGCGACGGCTGCGAAGGGGGGGGGGGGGGGTTGCGTCACTCGGAACGCTGAGGGCGGTATTCGTCGGATTTCGTTGTCGGTGGTTTTTTTTTGCTGTTCTTGTTGTTATTATTATTATCATTATCATTATTTATTTATTTATCATCATCAATCATCATCATCATTATCATTATCCCCTCATCCTCCCTCATCATCATCACCCTCACCCTCACCCTCACCCTCACACCACCCCCATCACCCTCACCCTCACCATCCTCACCTCACCCCACACCCCACCCTCACCCTCACACCCCACCTCCTCACCCTCCCTCATCCCCGCCCCCACCCCACCACCACAGACCGACCAACAGGACCGAAATCATCCCGTCTGGAGAGGAACGGGGAGGAGCCGCGAAGGAGTTAAAAATAGAAGGAGCGGCCGACACCACGACACGAGTTCCCCGTCGTCGGTCTTAAGAGAAAGAGAGAGTTCCTTCGTCGGCGACTTCCCCTCCTCCGTCGCGTGGTCGGGGGGGGGGCTGTGCTTTGTCGTGGGGGGTTAGGGGGTGTGTGGGTGGTGGGGGGTGGGGGTGGGGTGGGCGTCTGTTTTTTTTTTTATGTATTTTGTTTAGAGATGTGTGTGTGTGTGTGTGTAGATATATAGATGTAGATATGTGTATATGTGTAGAAAGATATATATCGCACACGCACACACACACACACACACACACACACACACACACACACACACACACACACACACACACACACACACACACACACACACACTATAAACTATACACTATACATATACATATATAGATATATGTGTGTGTGTATATGTATATATGTATATATATAGAGAGAGATAGATATATAGATAGATAGATAGATATAGATATAGATAATATGACCTACATCCCGGCCTCTCTTTTGGTTCTTCTGCCAATTTGATATCGATCTTCGCGGCCTAATCCCCTCTCCTCTATTTATTGTCCTTTCTGTCGTTTTTTCCCTCTCTTCGTTTATCCTTCACGTCCTTTCGCCTGTGTGCTTTTTTGTTTGATATGTTGTTTCATCTTTTATTATGTTTTTTTCTTCATTTTATGCTTTGTCGTCTTCTTTTTCTTTATTCCTCTCTCCTTTTTTTTTTTCTTTCTTTCTTCTTCAGAAAACTGATGAGACAAGAAGAATAAAAAGGATAATAATCTAAAGAATCTGAGCAAGAAGAAGAAGGAGAAAAACGTACAGAAGAAAGACGAAATGTGAAAAAATATAGATTTAAGAAAAAAAACTTGGGGAAAAAAGTACAGGAGAGAGACGAAATGTGAAAAAATGTAGATTAAAAAAAAAATTGGGGAAAAAAGTACAGGAGAGAGACGAAATGTGAAAAAATATAGATTTAAGAAAAAAAAAAAACTTGGGGAAAAAGTACAGGAGAGAGACGAAATGTGAAAAAGATATAGATTTAAGAAAAAAAAACTTGGGGAAAAAAGTACAGGAGAGAGACGAAATGTGAAAAAATATAGATTAAAAAAAAAAAAAAAACTTGGGAAAAAAGTACAGGAGAGAGACGAAATGTGAAAAAAAGATTTAAAAAAAAAAAATAGGAAAAAAGTACAGGAGAGAGACGAAATGTGAAAAAAAATATAGATTTAAGAAAAAAAAATGGGAAAAAGTACAGGAGAGAGGCGAAATGTGAAAAAATGTAGATTTAAGAAAAAAAAGGGAAAAAAGTACAGGAGAGAGACGAAATGTGAAAAAAATATAGATTTAAGAAAAAAAAAATGGGAAAAAAAAGTACAGGAGAGAGGCGAAATGTGAAAAATTATATATTTAAGAAAAAAAAAACTTTGGGGGAAAAAGTACAGGAGAAGAGAGAGCGAATGGTGAAAAAAAATATAGATTTAAAGAAAAAAAAAGAACATCTTGGGGAAAAAAGTACAAGAGAGAGACGAAATGGTGAAAAAATCGCCAGATTTTCATAGGTATTATATTAATAAAAGTGTATTGTTTGTTGAGATAAAGGAAGAGAGAAAGTTGGTGATATAGATATATAGTAGAAAAAAACTTGTGGGTACAAAGTGAACAAGAGAGAAGACGATGTGGAAAAAATATAGATTTAAGAAAAAAAAATTGGGAAAAAAGTTACAGGAGAGAACTGGTGCTGTATAGATTGTAAGAAAAGAGAATTGGGAAAAAAGTACAGGGAGAGAGGAACGAAATGTGAAAAAAATATAGATTTAACGAAAAAAAAAAAACTTGGGGAAAAAAAGTAGCAAGAGAGAGATCGACAATGTGAAAAACGTAACTGACAAGATTTCATATGAAAAAAAGGAAATTGGCGAAAATTGAAGAGGTGTGATCAGGAGAAAAGGTGGAGCGAGAAATGTGGAAAAGAAGATATAGGAGTTTCAAGAATTTCAATATAAGAGAGAGAGATATTGGAGTTTTGTTAGCGAGAGATGGATAGAAAAAGTGTTTAATGGAAGAAGAATGGGGAAAAAGTAAGGAGAGAGACGAAATGTGAGAAAAATGTAGATTGTAAGGAAGAAAAGAAAAATAATTGGGAAAGTGACAATGATTACAGGAGGATGAGCACGAAATGTGGAAAGATATATATAGATAGATTGTAGTAGCAGAAAAAAAGATTTGGGAAAAAATGTACAGGAGAGAGAGGTACGAAAGCATGTGAAAAAATAGGTAGATTATAATGTAACACAAAGAAAAATTGGGAATACGCGAAAGTAGAGGAAGAGAGGACACGAAATGTAGAATTAACCTCAGATTTTTTAAGAAAAAAAAAAACTTGGGTGGATAAAAGGTGACACAAGAGAGAGTATGGCTCGCGGCACTCGCTGAAAAGAAGGGATAAGATGATTTGTATAATATAAAAAAAGTTGGGAAAAAAAGATAGACAGGAAGAGAGACGAAATGTGCAAAAATATAGATTAAGAAAAAAAATTGGAAAAAGTACAGGAAGAGGAGACGAAGGTCGAAAAATGAATGTAGATTTCAATGAGATAAAAAAAAATGGGAAAAAGTATCAGAGGGCAGACGAAGATTGGATGTGGAATAAAGAACGATGTAAGATGTGAAACAAATGAGGAAAAAAAGGTTACTCAAGTGAGGGAGACGGTAATGTGGAAAATGTAGTATTTTAAGGAAAAAAGAAAATGAGGAAAAAACTGTAGCAGGCAGCAGAGGAGCCGACAATGTGTTGAAAAAAATGTAAGTATTTAAAGAATAAAAAAATGGGGAAATAAACTCATGCGGTCAGAGAGGCGACTTGAACTCGCGAGGTGAACTAATGGTTTAAGAAAGAAAGAAAATGAACGCTTTGGGGGGCTCGAAAAAGTACGCCACGGAGTAAGTGGCAGATGACTATTGCAGAGAAAAAGAAATGCATGGGAAAATATAGAGTTAACGTATGAGGTAGGAAGAGAGAGAGGAACGACTGTGCACACACACACCTTGTGCGTAACGAGAAGAGGATGAATAAGAGGAACGATTGTGGGGAGAAAAAATGTACAAGAGCACGCAGACGGTAAATGTTTAGACTATAGATTTAAGAAAAAAAAAACTTGGGGAACAAAAAGTACAAGAGAGAGACGAAATGTGAAAAAATGCAGATTTAAGAAACAAAGAATTGGGAAATAAGTACAGGCGAGAGACGAAATGTGAAAATAATATAGATTTAAGAAAAAACTTGGGGAAAAAGGTACAAGAGAGAGACGAATGTGAAAAATGCGAATTTAGAGAAACAAAGAAATTGGGAAAAAAGTACAGGAGAGAGTACGGAAATGTGAAAAAATATAGATTTTAGAAAAAAAAAACTTGGGGAAAAAAGTACAAAGAGGAGAGGACGAAATGTGAAAAAAATGCAGATTTAAGAAAAAAAGAAGATTGGGAAAAAGAAAGTATCAAGGGGCGGCACTGTGAAAAATAGTGAGATTGAGAGAAAACAAATTTGGGAAGACAGGTTAGGCAGAGCAGAGAAGAACGAGAATGTGAAAAACATATTGCAAGAGTTTAGAATAAAGAGTTGGGAAAGAAGTGAGCGAGGTGCGAGATGTGTGGATGACGATATGTAGGATTTAATAGAAAGAAAAAAAGACTCGTTGGGAAAGGAAGTACAGGAGAGAGTCGAAATGTGAAAAAAATATAGATAAAAAAAAAAAAAAAAAAACTTGGGGAAAAAAAGTAAGCAAGAGAGAGAGCGAAATGTGAAAAAAAAATATAGATTTAAGAATAAAAAAATTGGGAAAAAAGTACAGGAGAGAGACGAAATGTGAAAAAAATATAGATTTAAGAAAAAAAAAACTTGGGCGTGTAAAAAAGTAACAGGAGAGAACGAAATGTGAAAAAATATAGATTTAAGAAAAAAAAAATTGGAAAAGTAACAGGAGAGAGACGAAATGTGAAAAATATAGATTTAAGAAAAAAAATTGGGAAAAAAGTAGCAGGGAGAGAACGAAATGTGAAAAAAATATACAGATTTAAGAAAAAAAAACTTGGGGAAAAAAGTACAAGGAGAGAGACGAATGTGAAAAAGATATAGATGTTAAGAAAAATGAAAAAAAAAACTTGAAAACTCAAGTATTGTTCAACTGTAATGGGAATTTCGTGTTGCGTATCGCTTTGGAGGTGATTGTCTTTTGTTTCTCCTTTATCTCTTCGTTCTTTATGAAAGTCTCTTCTCTCGCCCGCACCCCTGACCCCAACTTCCCCGTCGCCCCATTCGCCTTCCGTCCCTTCCCATCCTCCCTCCACCCCACTCCGTGGAACCATCTTCCCCATCTCCCATTTCCGCTTCCCCCATTCCTCCCCCACAGGTGCGCGTGGGAGAAGCGGGAACTTCCCCATCACCCCATTTGCCTTCGCCCATTTCCCTCCCATCCCCTTACGCCCTCCGCGTGGAAACCAACTTCCGCCATCGCCCCCATTTCCTTCTCCATCCCCCCCCTGGTGGAAACTAACTTCCCCGTCGCCGCATTCGCCTTCCCCATTTCCCCCATCTCCCTACCCCCTACCGTGGCATCATCTTTCCCATAGCCCTATTTCCTTCCGCGCCCATTCCTCCCCCCCCCCCCTCGTGGAAGCTAAACTTTCCCCATCGCCGCGCCCATTTGCCTTCTCCATTTCGCCCTCCCATCCCCTACCGCCCTCCGTGGAAACCATCTTTCGTGCCATAGCCGCATAATCCTTCCCCCATTCCCCCCCCACGTGGAACTAACGTTCCCCATCGCCCAATTTCCTTCCCATTCCCGCCGCCCCCCTCGTAGAACTAACTTCACCATCGCCGCGCCATTTGCCTTCCCATTTCCTCCCTCCCCTACCCCCCTCCGCGTGGAACGCATCTTCCCCATAGCCCCATTTTCGCTTCCGCTCATACCCCCCCCCCAACTTGGAACTAACTTCACCCATCGCCCATTCCTTCGCCCCATTCCTCCCCACCTCGTGGAAACGAACTTCCCCATCTCCCCATTTGCCTTGTAGAGAGAGATGAAGAAAAAAGGTCTCTTCTCAATGCCATCACAATATACATCCTTCCAAAGAAAAAAAAATGTCTATCCTCTTTTTTCCCCCATACTTTCATTGAAACAGAAAGAGAGAGAGAGAGAGAGAGAGAGAGAAGAGAGAGAGAGAGAGAGAGAGAGAGAGAGAGAGAGAGGAGGAGGGAGAAGAAAGAGAGAGAGGAGGGAGAGAGAGAGAGCAGAGAGAGGGGGGGGGAAGAGCGGACATGTTAAAGACCACCAAAACCAGATAACGACCGGATGTTGAAACAGGTGCATTTTGAGACAATTTGTTTGTAACCCTTTCCTTCCTCCGACGCCCCCCACCCCCACCCCTACCTAGCCTGGGTCCGATTCTCTCTCTCTTTCTCATTCTCATTCCTTCTTTCTCTTCTCTTTCTCTCTTTCTCTCTCATCTCTTTCTCTCTCTCTTCTCTCTCTCTACCTGTACCTCTTTATCTTTTATATCTTCTTTTTCTGCTCTTTCTCTCTATTCATCTTCTCTTTTTCTCTTTCTCTTTATTTTCTTCTCTCTCTCTCTCTCTTCTGTCTCTCTCTCTCTCTCTCTCTCTCTCTCTCTCTCGTCTCTCTTCTCTCTCTTCTCCTCTTCCTCTCAAAACAGAAAGAGATAGAAAGAGAAAGAGAAAGAGACCAGACACTAATGAGCATCTCTCGCCGTGGTCACTCCGCCCCTCCCGAATCCAGTGGGCGGTACCGGAGCTGGTGTAAGGGCGGGCTTGAGCTTTGATCGTGGGCGGAGCTGACATGCGGGCGGAGGCAGTTTCTTCACGCCCACCGCCCGTGTAAAGACGGGCGTTTTCGTTGTCTCTGAGGGCGGCTTGGGAATAAGATTTGGCGGTTTTATTGTGTGTGGTGCGTGTGGGGGGATGTAGTGTGTGTTTGTGTTGTGTGTGTGGTGTTGTGTGTGTGTTGTTGTGTTGTGTGTGTGTGTGTGTGTTTGTTTGTTTGTATGTTTGTGTGTGTGTGTGTTGTGTGTGTGCGTGTGTGTTGTGTTTGTGTGTAATGTGGTGTGTGTGTTGTGTGTGTGTAGTGTGTGTGTGTTGTGTGTGAACGTAATTACCGTATCTATACGAAAGAAAAGTCTACCATCTCATCCCGCATTCCAGGACCATCATGGGTTCTAACCTCCCCCCCTCTTTCTCTTCCCCATCCTCCCATACCCTCTACCTCTCCCTTATTCCCCTTCCCACCCGACCCCACCTCTCCCTTATCCCCCTTCAAACCTACTCCATTAGCTCCTTCCCCCTTATTACCCCACCCCAAACCCCTCTCCCTTTCCCCCTTCCCTCGTTCCCCACCTTCTCCCTATCCCCCTTTCCCTTACTCCTAGCCGCCAATTACCTCCCCTATCAACTCCCTAGCCCCAATTACCCTCCCCTTCACGCCTCTCCTCGCACTCTCCCCTATCCCCCTTTCCCTTACTCCCCTAGACCCGCCAATTACCCCCTCCCCTTTCACCCTCCTCCCTATCCCCTTTCCCTTACTCCCCTAGACCCCCCCCCCCCCGCAAAATATCGTGGATTCGAATATCTCTTATCGACAAACGTCTACGATATTTCATGGGTTTCCAATTGAAGGAAAGTTTCCTTTGGCGTCAATTTCATGTATATCGGAGTCTGGGAAACGCCTTTGTCCCCTCCCCCCCCTTTTCTCCCTCCCGTTTCTCCCTTTTCTCTTTTTCTCCCTTTTCTCTTTTTCTCCCTTATTTTTTTCCTTTTTCTTTTCTTTCTTCTTCTGTCTTCTTGTCTCTCTTTCTCTGTATCTGTCGGGCTGTCTGACTGTCTGTCTGTTCTCTCTCTGTCTGTCTGTCCTCTCTCTCTCTTCTCTCTCTCTCTCTCTCTTTCTTTCTCTCTCTTCTTCTCTTTCTCTCTCCTCTCTCTCTCTTCTCTCTCTCTCTCTCCTCTCCTCTCTCTCTCTCTCTCTCTCTCTCTCTTCTCTCTGTCTCTCTGTCTCTCTCTCTCTCTCTCTCTCTCTCTCTCTCTCTTCTCTCTCTCTCTCTCTCTCTCTCTCTCTTCGTCTCTCTTTCTCTCTTCTCTCTCTTCTCTCTCTCTCTCTCTTTCTCTGTTCTCTCTCTTCTCTCTCTCTCTCTCTCTCTCTCTCTCTCTCTCCTCTCCCTCTCCTCTCCCTCTCCCTTCTCTCCCTCTCCTCCCCTCTCTCCTAACCTCTCCCTCTCCTTCTCTCCCTCCCCTTTCTCTTCCCTCTCCTCCTCTCTCCCCTCTCTCTCACCTCTCTCCCCTCCTCCTCTCTTCTTCCCTTTCCTCTCCCCTCTCCTCTCCTCTCCTCTTCCTTTCTCCCCTCCCCCATGCCCCGTTCCTCTCCCATAATAGCAAATTTTATCTTTCCATCATTATCATAACTTATTTTCATTGTCGTGTTTTGATTGCAGAGTGTAAACAATCTGGTCGTCTTTGGGTTGTTGCTTATTTTCCCTTTTCATTGTGGACGTCATCTTCATTAGCTTTGTTTTGTTTTTATTATCGTTGTTTGTCCTTTTTATGTTCTGACCGTTGTCCTCGTGGTTGTTTTTGTTATTCATATTGTCTGTCTTCTCTTTTTTTTTATTCTTGTGCCTTCGTTTCTGTTGTCCACTTTTTCTTCTTCTCTTTCAACTTCATTTCTTCATTTCTCTTTCATTTTCTTCCTTTCGTCTTCTTTCGTCTCACGTTATTACATCATCATCTCCCTCTCCCCTTCCTCCTCTCCTCCTGCCCTCCCCTACTCATCCCCTCCTCCTCATCTCCCTCTCCCCTTCCTCCTCTTCCTCTTTCTCCTCCTCCTCCTCCTCCTCCTCCTCCTCCTCCTCCTCCCCTCCTCATCCATCTCTCCATTGTTTTCCCTTCGATGAATCTGCGTTCCTCCTCCTCCCCCTCCCCCCCTCTCTCTTGCTTCCCTTTTCCTCCTCCTGTCTCCCCTCCGCTCTTCGTGTTTCCGGTGTTATTATGCTTTCCTCGCCTTCTCCCCTCCTCCTCCTCCTCCTCCTCTTCCTCCTCCTTCCTCTTTCTTGAACGCCCCCCGGCCCCCCCCCCCCCCCCCTCGATCACACGCCTCTCATTAGTTTGTTTCCTCCCTCTTTTTTTTATGTTTTTTTATTTGTTTATTTTTTGTCGTCTGTTCTTTTATCGTTTTTTTTTTATGTATTTTTTTTTGTATTTGTGTGTTTGTTGTGTGTGTGTGTGTCGGTATGTCTGTGTGTCTGTTCTCTCTCTGTTCTCTTTTTTTTCTCTTCTCTTCTCTTCGCTCTCTCTCTCCCTCCTCCCCCTCTTCCTGCCTCCCTCCCTCCCTCCCTTCCTCCTTGCCTCCCTCCCCTCTCCCTATCTCTTTTTATGATTTCATTCCCTCTCTGTTTTTGCGCTTGTTTCTCGGAAATATCATTGTTTCTACCAGTTTCCCCTCCCCTCCCTTCTTCGTTTCCCCTTTCACCACCCTTCCTCCTCTTCCCTCCTCCTTTTCCTCCTCCTCTCGCTCCCTTCCCCCCTTACACCTCCCTCCTCTTCCACATTCTTCACCACCTCTTCCACTTCCTATTCCCCCTTCCTCCTTCTCCTCCCTCTCTTCCTCCCTACCTCCACCTCCCTCCTCCTCCTTCCTCCCCCCTTCCTCCTCCTCCTCCCTCCTTCTCCTCCTCCTCCACCTCCTCCTTCTCCCCTCCCCCTCCAAGCGGGAAAGACTTACTGGCCAATAGCACCGGAAGTCGGCTAAGGTTCCCACGTGACGCAATCGATACAGTTTCTCATTTGATTCAACATTACTTTTCATTGTTTACGGCGGGGGAAAGGCGGGGGGGGGAAGAGGAAGAGGAGAAAGGGGGAAGAGGAGGAGGAGAGAAGGAGGAGGGAGAGAGGGACAAGGGGAGGAGAGAGGAAGGAGGGGAAGGGGGAGGGAGGGGAGAGGAAAGGGAGGAAGAGGGAGGAGAGGAGGGAGGAGAGGAGGAGAAGGGAGAAGGAAAGAGGATGGGAAGAGATGGAGGGTAGAGGGAAGGAGGAAATGAAGGAAGAGAGAAGGAAACTAAAATGGAAGAAAATGGTTCGAAAAAGAGAAAGGAATAGAAGAATTAGAAAAAAAGACTAATAATTTCAAAGGTAGAAATAAAGAAAGAGTGTGTAAGAAAGAAAGACTTAAAGAGGAGGAGGGAGTAAGGAAAATAAAAGGGTGAAAAAATGAAGTAAAGTGAAACATGAGATAGGAAGGATAAAGGGGTGATGGGGAACAGGAAAAAATAAAAATAAAAAATGATAAAAGAGAAAAAAAAATCCAATACGAGTATAATCAATAAAACTTGTATAAAACATTAACAGTCATCTTAATAAAAATATAACGAACTCTTATATGACAATTATATTTATCTGTTTTCTTCTCCTTTTCAGGTAAGACCTCTTTCGAACTTCTGTCTTACTTCAATAGAGAAAAATGAGGTAAGTATCGTAAAATATGTTTAGGCCTATGCGCGTCTATGTCTGGTTTATCTATTCATGTATTCATATTTATATTTCCAGATGTCTAAATATCTGAGTTTGTCTATATACATATATATAATATAATATTATATATATATATATATATATATCTATATATATATCTTGTATTTCTTATTCTAATTATTTCCGGTTATCTTTAATCTGTTGATTTCTCTGTGTAACCTCTCTTTATCTGGCTTTATATGGTTATCTACTTTACGTATGTGCGTGCGTACGTAGCGTAAATAAATACATACATACATACAATACATACATATATACATACATACAAACATACAAATATAAACATTACATACGTAACATACATGCTTCCATACATACATGCATACATCGAATTATACATTTTTTTATGTACATTGTCCATAACCTTTGTTGAAATTGTCTTAAACAGAGATTGCTTCCAGACATACATACATACATCTATACTGAATTATTATTTTTTTTATGTATTGTCCATAACTTTGTTGAAATTGGTCTTAACCAGAGATGCAGCGAATGAAAGGGAATTTGTGATTTTAATGCATTTTTGAGATGTGAATATTTTCTTGGTATATTGTATACCGCATGTTGGCAAGATTTTCAATGCATATGTTAAATGGCAAACTCTAGTATTCGTAAATATAAGTAGGATTGTACATGATATGAAGAAATGTAAACAAATATATTCAGATTCGAGTATATATAAGGAAGTATATTTGAATATAAGTAGATATAAACACACGCAATGAAATACAAGTCAATTTAAACCAAAGATACAAGTAGATATAAACAAATATATTTAGATACAAGTAAATACAGATAATTATATAGTATATGTAAGTTATGCCCTCTGATAGTTATTTCTTGCTCTCTAAAAGATATACATTATCATACGTACATGCACTTACACTTTTTTCTCACCATTTGTCACTTTTTTTTCGATTTTTTCCTTTCTTTTTTAATTTTTTTTATTATTTTTTTTTTTTTTCCTTTTTTTTTTTTTTTTCTTTTTTTCTTTTTCTTGATTTCCTTTTTTTGCAACTTGTATTTTTTTGTTTTTTCTTTTCTTTCTTTTTTTCAACTCTTTTTTTTCTTTTTTTTTTGCAACTATTGTCATTTTTTGCG
>NW_020869274.1:121326-128826 GCF_003789085.1 Penaeus vannamei | reverse complement strand
TCTTTATTTTTTCTTTCGCTTGGTGACTATTGGGCAGACAGCTCTTCGTCTTTCTTCCAGTTATGGTAAAAAGGTTATTGGCAAAAGCATTCAGGGGACATTTGTTGTGATCTCTTGTAATATGTATGAAGTGAAAATAGATCTGGAATTTTAAGGAGAGGAGAGAAGGAAGGAAGGAAGGAAGGAAGGAAGGGAGAGAAAGGGCGAAGGAAGTCAGATAAACAGGCATACAGATAGACAGGCAGGCAGACAGACAGACAGACATTCTTTTCACCCTCTTTCTAACCCCCCCTCTCTCTCTTCTCACTTCCCTCTCTCTTTCAAACCTTATCCTCTTTCCTCTCTTTTTTATCTCTTCCCTCTCTTCACTTCCCCCTCCCTTTCTCCCCTCATTACCATTTCATTTTTCTTTCCCCTCTCCTTCACACTTCCCTTTCTCTGTCCTATCTCCTCTCCTCTCATCTTTCTCCCTTTCTTCACTTCCCTCTCTCTTTCCGACCTCCTCTTCTCCTCTCTCTCTCTCTCTCTCTCTCTCTCTCTCTCTCTCCTCTCTCTCCTCTCTCTCTCTCTCTCTCTCTCTCTCTCTCTCTCTCTCTCTCTCTCTTCTCTCTCTCTCTATCTCTCTCTCTCTCTATCTCTCTATCTCTCTCTCTCTCTCTCTCTCTTCTCTCTCTCTTCTCTTCTCTCTCTCTCTCTCTCTCTCTCTCTCTCTCTCTCCCCTGACTTCCCCCTCTCTCTCCCCTCACTTCCCCCTCTCTCTCCCCTCACTTCTCTCTCTCTCTCCTCATTCTCTCTCTCTCTTCCCCCTCCCCCCTCTCTCCCCTCTCTCCCCCTCTCTCCCTCACTTCTCCTCTTCTCTCTTTCCCCCCTTCCCCGCTCTCTCTTTCCCGATCTCCTCCTCTCCTCTCCTCCTCCTCTCTCTCTCCCCTCACTCCTCACTTCAACACCCACAGTCTCCCACGCCAAAACGTCCTTGAGAAGAGACAAGGAAATGCTCCCAAGAAAAGTGTTCGGTGTCATAATGTGGGGGACTTATGGATGGGGGGGAGGAGGGGGAGGAGGAGAGAGAGGAGGGCGAGGGGAGGAAGAAGGGGAGGGGTGAGTGTGAAGGAGGAGGGAAGGAGTGGAGGATTGCGAGGAGAGAGAGGAGGGCGAGGGGGGAGAAGGGGAGCGGGTAGTGATGGAAGGAGGAGGGGGATAGGGATGGGGGAGGGAGGAGAGAGAGTAGGGCGAAGGGAAGGAAGAAGGGGAGGGGTGTGAGTGATGGAAGGAGGGGGATGGGGGAGGAAAAGGAGGAGGAGGGGGATGGGGGGTAGGGCGGGAAGGTAAGGAGTAAGTAGGGAAGGGAGGGAGAGGGGAGGGGGAATGTGAGGGAAGGAGGAGGAAGGAGAGTGAGGATGGGAGGGGGAGCAGGAGCAGGAGGAGTTGAGTGAGGAGGGAGCCGGATGGAGAAAGGGAGGGAGGGAGGGCAGGCGGGAGTGGGATAGAGAGGGAAGAAAGAACGAGGGGGGGAGGGAACGGGGAGAGGAGGGAAGGAGAGAAAGAGGGAGAGGAGGAGAGCGAGCGAACGAGTTTGCGAGCGAGATAGATAGCCAGATAAGTAGACAGATAGATAGATAAACAGATATAGATTGATAGAGAGACAGAAATAAAAGATACATACGCGGACGGGAACAAGGAAGGAATAGACACAATGAGAGAAATAGAAACAGACGAAGGCGACGATAGAGAAATAGAGAATGCGAGAGAGCGACACAGAGAGATAGAAGTTAAGAAAGAGAACGAAAAAGAGACGCAGAGAGACGGAGACAAAAGGAAAAAACAGCGAGAAAAACAGAGATATAAACAAAGACAAAGGCGACGAGAAACACACAAAGAAATAGTAAGAAAGACAAAGACGCACAAACGGAAGCAAAGACGTAGAGAGAGACAAGAGACAGAAACAAAAATAAACAAAGACACAGAGACGGAAACAAAGACTTAACGCGAGAGAGGCAGACGTAGAAATAAAGACAAAGACAATGGGGGAGATAGGATGGCAGGAATAAAGACGAAGAAAGTGAGAGAGAGAGAGAGAGACCTGAACAAAAAGAAAGGCACCGAAGGATATAAAAAACAAAACAAAACAAAAAGAGGGTGAAATGCAGAGACAGAAACAAAAACAGTTACTGCAAAAGACAGATAAGAGACAGGGACCTAAACAAAGACAATAAAAATAAAAAAAAGGACTAGAATATAGAGAGAAATAAAAACAGCAAGATATACAGATCCAGATACAAAGACAACGAAAAACAAGACTCGGAGATAGAGAAAGAAAAAAGAAAGAAAGAAAAATAAGCAAGACACACAAAGACACGGAAACAAACCCAAAGACACAAAGAAGTCCAGTATATTTCTTTGATTGTTATATTTATTTTTTTGTCTGTATATATTCTTTGCTTTCTTCTCCTCTCGCCAGTTTTTGTTTTTTTTATTTTTATTATTATCTTTATCATCACCTTTTTCATTTTTCTTTCGTCTTGTTCGCCCAACCAGAGAGGGAGGGGATACGGTACCAAAACAAATCAGGCCTATTTAACCCATTTAACGAAAGCCATTGACCGCTATTACATCGTGGGTCTGGGCATGAAACAAAATAAAAAACAACAAACAACAACAACAACAACAAAAAGACGAACACAGTGAGAGGTACAAAGACAAGGAAACAAACCCAGAGACGCAAAGAAGGCCCAAAAAGAGAAAAGGGGATACGGCACGAAAACAGATCAGACCATTTCATGAGCCATTGGGCCCGTATCCCAAAGCCGCCGTTCTATCGCGGATCTGGGCATGAAACAGACAGACAAACAAACAAACAAACAAACAAAACAGCGAGAGTACAAAAGACACGGAAACAAAGAAACCCAAAAAGGAGAGGGAGGGGATACGACACGAAAACAGATCAAACTCATTTAGAGAAAGACATTGCGCCCGTATCCCGTTCGATCACGATTCTGGGCGTGAAAAAAGAAAAAAGAAAATAAAAAATAATAGCGGGAGGTACAAAGACACGAAACAAAGAAACCAAAAAGGAAAGGGAGGGGATACGACACGAAAACAGATCAGACTCATTTCAAGAAAGCCATTGCGCCCGTATCCCGTTCGAATCGCTGGGTGCTGGGTATACGTCGGGAGTGGTTAAGCGAATTGAGAAAATCGCGGAGAGGGAGGTAAACGCCCGAAAAATATTGGTTGTTAGGCAAACAAACTATATATTACTGTCTAAGCTTCATTGTTTGGGAAGCTGTTTCTCGTTTTTTTTTATTATCTATCTGGTTCTCTTTCTCTTTCTCTCTTGGCGCACTCTTTGCCCGCTATTTTTTATTTTATTATTATCTATCTATCAGGTGCTCTTTCTCTTTCTCTCTTGGTTTCACTTTTTGTAGTCTTGTTTGTTTGCTTGCTGTGCTCTTCTCTCTCTCTCTCTCTCTCTCTCTCCTCTCTCTCTCTCTCTCTCTCTCTCTCTCTCTCTCTCTCTCTCTCTCTCTCTCTCTCTCTCTCTCTCTCCTTCGTCTATGTTTCTCTTTTCTTTTCCCTTCTCTCTTTTCTTCTCTGCTTTGTTCTTCTCTTCCCTTCTCTTCTTTGTGCTGCTCTCCTCTTTCCTCTCTTCTCCCCTCTTTCACTATGCTCTCTCATGTTTATTTTTGTACTTCCTTCTATCTATATACATTCATTTCTCTTCTCTTTAATCTATCTTTCTTCCTCTTTTCGTCCTTTCACAGCTCCCAGCCCCCCCTCCCTCCCCCCCACCTCCCATGAATTCACTTTACCCCCAACCCCCCCCCCCTCCTCCCATGAATTTACCCCCCTCCCCTCCCATGAATTTACCCCCCTCCCCTCCCTCCCTCCCTGTCCCCCCCCTCCCCCTCCTCCCCCCTGGTCCCATGAATTTACCCCCCCCTCCCACCTCCCTCCCTCCTCCTGGTCCCATGAAAATCTACATAGCTTAGGCCATTAACGCTGGCTTGGGTTGGGTGTAAGAAAATCGCCGTATTTTTTTTTTATTGTTATTTTCGTTTTTTTTTTTTTTTTTTTTTTTTTTTTTTTTATTTTTTTTTTTTAATCGCCTTTTCTTTTTCCTTTTTCTTTCGTTTTTTAATTTTCTTTTCCATCTGATCTTTATTCACCTTTTTTATCTTTTTCTTTCACTTCCTTTTCTCCTCCTTTCCTTCTTCTTCTTCTTCTTCTTCTTCTTCTTCTTCTTCTTCTTACGTTCTCTCTCTCTCTTCTCATCATAATCGTTATGAATTTCAAATAGTTCATGTCATCAGGCGTAGAAGAAAGAACGTGATAATAAGAAAGAAAGAAAGAAAAGAGGAAAATGAAGGACGGAAAGAACGAGTGAAAAGCGTCACAAATACGCAGTTAAACGATCGACTCTTTAAAAAGGCCGAGTCAGAATCACTCTTCAGACGTTTTCCTCTTCCCTCCCTCCCTCCCTCACACTAATGGCACCACCTCCCTTTTTCCCTCTACTTGCACCCCTCCTCTTTCCTTCCCTCCCTCCCACCTAATGCCACCTCCCCCCCTTTCCTGTCCCTCCACTAATGCCTCCTCCCTCCCTCCTCCCTCTTCCCTAATCCACTCCCTTCCTCCCCCCGTCCTGGCCCCCCCTCTCTCTCTCTCCCATCCGTCACTCTCTTTCCTTCAACTTTCCTTCCTTTTTTTCCCCCATCTTTCTATTTCTCCCTAACCCCCCCCACCCCATCTAAATCCCTCCCTTCCTCCTCCCTCCCTCTCCCGCCTTGTTCATCCTCCTCCTCCTCCTCCTCTTCTCCTTTTCTTCCTATTCCTCTCCTTCCTGCTTCCTCCTCCTCCTCTCCTCCGCCACCACCACCCACCATCCACCACCCACCTTTTCTCCTCCCTCCTCCTCCTCCTCCCCACCTTCTTCCTTCCTCCCTCCTCCCCTTCTTCTATTCCCCTCCCCTTACCCCCTTACCCCCCCACTCTCGCGTCATTTGCCAGGCCAGACGACCGTGTTGAACGACTTGTCATAAGAGCCACTTGGGCGACTTTGCAATTGTCATTCGACCTGTCGTGAACAGCCGATGACCTGACCTTCTTTATGTGTCACTTTGCCCTTCGATTATCCTTCGCGGCTCTCTTTTGTTTCTTTCTCGCTTTCTTTCTCTCTCTTTTGAGGGTTTTTGGGGGTTGTTGGTGATTATTGTTGTGATTGTTGTTGTTGTTTGTTCTGTGTTTTTTGTTGTTTTGTTATCATTATTTTTTATTATTTTATTATCATTGTTATTATTATTGTTGTTGGTGTTTTATTGCTGTTATGTTATTGATGTTATTATTTATTATTTATTATAATTGTCATTGTTATTATTGTTATCCACTCTCACTCTTTCTTCCTGTCTATCTATTAATGAATGAAGCAATCAATCTGTATGCATTTATGTATATGTGTACATTCATATGCGTATATCATGTATGTGGATATGTATGTGCATGTGTATGTGTATATGTGTATGTGTATGTGTATATATATACTGCATATATACATTCTTCGTCATATCCGATGTTGGTAATCTTGATACAGATATCATGCCTCCTTTTATCTGCGAGTTTATGGCATTGTCGTGACCCGGGATCGTTCTAAAGTGACCTTTATGGAAGCCCTGGGTGTGCAGCAGCAGCAGCAGAGGCAGTTGCAGCAGTAACTGTGGTATTTGTACAGTACTGGTGCGTCGGTTGTTCTGCTGGTTGTAATGGCATTTTTGTTGCAAGGGCTGGAATGTAGTGGTTGCAGGGGGCAGCGGTAAACGTGGGATGTACTATAGGAGTAATAGTAATAGTGTACTGTAGTATGGTAGTTGTAGTAGTGGTGGTGGTGGTGGTAATAGTAGTAATAGTAGCAGTGGTAGTAATAGTAAGTAGGTAGGTAGCAGTAGTGTAGTCGTAGTAGTAGTAGTAGTAGTAGTAGTAGTAGTTGTATAGTAGCTTGTTGCAATAGTGGTAGTAGCTGAAATAATAGTAATAATAATAATAGTAACTGAAATAGTAGAAGTACTATAAGGGATAATAGTAATAGCAGAAGCACTTACGAATAAGCATTTGCCGTTACGATACGATCCAAGACCCTTCGCCGTTCATGACGTTCACCAACAAGGCTTAACCTCCCGTTCCTTGTTTCGCTCCTTCACCCTCCTCCCTCCTCCTCCTGTTCTTCTTCTTCCTCCTCCTCCTCCTCCTCCTGTTCTTCTTCTTCCTCCTCCTCCTGTTCTTCTCCCTCCTCCTGTTCTTCTTCTTCTTCCTCTTCCTCCTCCTCTTCTCTTCTTCTTCTTCTTCCTCCTTTTCCTCTTCTTCTCTCCTCCTCTTCTTCTCCTTCTCCTCCTCCTCCTCCTCTTCCTCCTCGCGAAACGGGGATCGAACGCGAATCATTCCCCCGCTTGCCCGTTGGTCATCGATGTAGATCTGTCCATTAGTGCATTGGGAGGGATGGGGGGGGGTCCCCTGGATGTAAACCGGGGGGGGGGAGGGAGAAGGGGGAGGGGGCGGGGAGGGGGGGGGGAAGGGGGGGGGGGGGGAAGGGAACGGGACGGGGACGGGGGAAGGGGGAGAGGGAAGGGGGAGGAGGGGGAAATGGTCCATTTTGCTTCATTCAAGATGCATGGGTTGTGAGAGGAGAGGCAGAGGAGAGCGAGGAGAATGGGGTTCCTCTTTTTTTTTTTTTTTTTACATATCTTTTTATTTGGTATTGTGGGTGGGTGGGTGGAGGGGAGGGGAGGGGAGGGAGGAATGGAGAGAGAGAGTATGAGGTTTGGGTCTTGATGTAAGTGGAAAGAGAAGGGAGACAGAGAAGAGTTGCTGTGTGTGTGTGTGTGCGTGTGTGTGAGAAGAGAGAGAGAGAGAGAGAGAGAGAAAGAGAGAAAGAGAGAAAGAGGGAGAGAGAGAGATAAAGAGAGAGAAAGAACTAAGGTCGTGCGAAAATATTTATACAAAAATGAAAAGAGAGAGAAAATGAAAGTCTGGGAAGCACTGCATGAGACATTGCCTTTAACTCCTTTTCCTTCTGCAAGATGTGATGTCTGAAAAGCCTCGATTATATATATGATTCTTATCTCTAACGTAATCTCATCCCATATACCCCCCCCCACAATGTTAATTGATAGATCAGAAAATTTCTGTTTGTATATCTGATTATAATCTCAATGACACGCTGAGGCTATCCTATAAATGTAAATAAATAATTAAGAAACTGGTATGTTATATATCAGATTCTAATCTACGTTAATCTGTCGTCTTCTAGAAATGATTTTTTTTTATCCATTTGTATTTTTTTTATTTATTCATTTTATATTTTATTTATGTTTTTTTATTTTTTTTTTATTTATTTATTTATTATTATATTTTTTTATCCAATTGTATTTTTATCCATGTCATACCCATATCGCATTCTTATCTTAGATATCTTTTTTCTTACCGCCACCCCCTAGAATATAGAACATATAT